>JAOBRG010137104.1:0-18952 GCA_027574985.1 Umimayanthus nakama | reverse complement strand
TGGCGCGGGCATCAAACCCCCCCCCCCCCCCCCCCAGGCGGAATAGGGTTGAAACATAAAATGGATTCGCGTTCCACTTCGCTCAACGCTCGTCCAGTTTTGTTTCAAAATTGTTGCTGCGAGCAAAGCTAGCAGCGACATATTTCACACGGTTTCCCTGTGGTCACATATTTCAGACGGTTTCACTGTGTCACCATGTACGTAGGCAGAAGATTTTGAGCCTCGCTTCCATGCACGGTTCAGTCACGAGTTGTGTTAGCAAGCAAGGTCTGCATTAAAGAAGAGGGCTTTGCAAGCAGTTTTAATACGACATAAGTAATATTTTATGCACTTAAAAGAGCGAGACATAGAGGCGCAAGACCCAAGACAAGAGATGCTAGCCAAAACTGTACGAAGAAGTTTTGCTTAGTACTTGGCAATCGGTATGCGATGCGGTTCGAGTAAATCTTTGTATTGAACAAAACCAGAGCAAAAGAGTTGCCAATCAGACTGCTTTCGCCAAACAGTAATTTCTGATATTCACTGCTCCATCCTAACCCATATCGAGCGAAGAGCCGGTGAGTCGCTAAGAATTGTTTACATCCTTACAGCCATGTTAAAAACTTTATGCTTCTAAGTTCAAATTACAACAATAGGTTTCCTTGCTTTATCTTCAAACGGCTTAAGCCTAAAAATGGCTTACAGCTATTATTTATAGTTTTTTGGTTCTTTCTCACTTTTCAATCTTTTTGTTAGTTTTTGTTGTTTTTGATTAAAACTAGTAAACAACGGTGGTTAATCAGTAAGCATCATTGAAGACAAGAACAAAACCAAAGTTTAACTTTAAATTGTTAAGATATTTACAAAATTCGAGTTTGTTGATATTGAGAATGACAACTTTTGTGATTTGTCTGATTTCATTTTATCCAGAAGTTTATTCGATAAAAATTGAAAACGAATGAACAAAAAATAATTATATGTGGAGCAGGTTTACAGCATGTTTAATATCTGTTGGTTAAATCTCGCCCCGGTTGGCATATCGTGTAAAAAGAAAAGATAAATAAATATCTTCAATAGTACTTAAAAAAAAAAGCAACTTGGAGGGTAATCTTTGTGTGGAAGGAGTAAAAAGACTTTAGCCAGTGTTAGGTTTGATGAAAGAAGAATAAGTTTGATCTACATTTCTTCCTTCACTGGATTGCAGGAAATTTTTTTACTTACAATTATCTGTTTATCACAGTCGGTATAAACGTATCATATGTAACATGCATAGTTTACCTCATTGCTTATAGCAGCTCACAGTACTCCCATAACCCATGCATGATTACTTCTAGTTATAAAATCATTCGTAATGATAAAAGATCGAATTGTACTCCACTCTGTCCTATTACAACTACTAATCATTGTACCTGGAACTCGGCTACGCTATATCGATATCCCGGTTTAACGATATCTAGTGCTTCCTTTGCATTTCGTTAAGCCAGGCCGAGTTCCACTGTGCAACAGTTCAGTGAATCTGTTTCTATTCCATGCTTACCCTTCGACGTCATCGTACTGGAATCTTAAGAAAGCTGCCTGTGGTCGTCGTGTGCTGCGTCTAAAGAACTGAAGACAAGTGTTGCCACTCCACTCCCGCATTGCGGCGCGGGCAAGGTTGCGACCAAAGAAATCTTGCAACGCAATCAAAGACAAAAGCTCAAACAATTAGTAAACTAAAGACATCTGATAACGCACACCTTATAATGCAATTAAAAGAAACGGCTCTTACAGTTAATAGACATTCCTGGCAAAAAAACCCATAGTCTTTTCTGCATTTAACCTTCATGAATCTTTTGAGTAGCAGCTATTATCAATTGTCCAGTTAGAATTGTTTGCACAAGAATATACATACTAAGGCATCAAAATTACAACACCAAGAAGCTTTACTTTGTCTCTGGAAAAGCTTTGATTTGATGCCCTTCGTGAAATTCGTAAAAGAAGTTTAATACTTCTATCACCTCCCGTCAAAATCGACCCAAGTCTTTCACAGACAATACTTATTTTTGAAACCTCTTCTAAATATGACTTGTACGGCCGCTTTAAACCGTTTTTAAACCTTGACATATTTCATAAAACGTTATTATATTAACAGCAATTAAAAATCATTATTATAAAAACAGAAACCGCGGATTTGGGGTTTCTCGTTGAAAGTTAATTACAAACTCAAAATCAGTAAAGTTGCGGCAGGCTATGGCACTGGTGGCTGAATGGATCTGACCAAAAGAACGACAGAAAAAAGAAAAGAAAGAGATAAAAGAAAGAAAAAGGAAAATCATTATATACATAAATAAAAATAGAGTTGCAAAATAATGTAAATGTAATTGTGTTATTGTTTAGAGCGAGAATAGGAAAACATCTTAATGTTAACAAGGTTGATTTAAATGTAGGTCTCGAACTCGAAGCTTTGTTTTGAATGTTTTTGAGTGTTTTGATAGTTTTTTAACATTTTATACTAGCAGGAAGGGAACTCCTTATAAAGGGTCCTTACAAGTAATTGCATCTGTCAATTGAAACCCCACCACCATCAAAGCTTATGGAAGGTTGCTCCATACCAAGTGTTGGATCAAATTCATAAGGTATGTTCCCATTGGGCCAAAGCCACCCGTCGATCAGTGCAGCTCGTCTGTGACGGGCACCAGATTTCATCTCATCGTAGAATTTCTTCTGCTCTTTCGTCAAAACCATGTCTTCGACTTCTACATACTCATCTTGAAAGGCCAGACCTATTTTTCAATTACACCGCTTTAGATAAGAATTAACATAGTTCTATCAAACTGGCGAAAACATTTAGTTACTCTTGCAAATTTAGAGTGAAAACGTTTTCGGTTGCGTGTTAGTTCGACAATGTTCAGCTTATTTTTCGTTTAATTCATATCATTGAAAACCTTGTACATTTCGCGAACTTGGTCAAGACATAGTCATGCCTTTCAAAATATAAAACTTTTATCTAATGGGTAGGAAACAGGGACTCCTTTGACCAAGCCGTTAACTTATATTTTCATGGTGTTACAGTATCAAAACGACTATATTTTTGTCAACTTTAAAAATACACCTGCACTCACATTTGGCTGTTTCTTCCAAAGAGGGCAGGACTTATCTTTCTTTTTCTATTTAGAATTGTAAAAGATATCACAAACACAAACCTTGAGTAGAGGCTGCCAGGACGGACAAAAGCCCAAAAAACAGCAAGGTAAGTTTCCTCATTTTGCTTCTGAAATCAAACATAATTAAATCAAAATTTATTTCATGTACTTGGATATGCCGGAGAGATAACATAATTTTTGTACTACACTTCTGTTTGAATCAAGCAAGCATGTACTTATATCTCGACTGATTCTCAAGTTTCAGCAAACTATTCTATCTTGTAAAAAACCACAAACACATATGAAAAAGTAAGTATAAAGTTAAAAACAGCTAAAAAGCTACTTGAGCTTCACAAGCTATTATACTAAGCTATGAAATAAAACTGAAACATAAATCTTCTGTGGTAAATATTCAGCACTCTTAGCATAAAATTTTAAAAACAAAGATATATATTTGTAGTTAAGTAATGGAAAATTTAAAGTTTAGCCGTATTTGAGGCAAATACATCCGCTTAAAAACTTGTTTTGATGAAAATCAGTATTTTCTCTTTTGTGAATCAAATTTCTGATTTCAAACTGTTTTTAGCGTTGCAAATGTCACTTTTGATAACCAGATTTCAAACGTCTTTTAAAAGGTGCCTTTACATATGACGCGCGTTTTCAAAATTGAAAAACGTTCCTAAGTATGTCTGTATTGTTTTTTCTATTTGCTTCCTTACTAATGAAGTGATTCCTAAAGCTTGAAACCCTTAAAGAGAAGAGCAATGACTCAGACACAAGTCTTACCTTAGGCTCGATAGTCAAACAGTGTTTAAGTTTGAATTCAAATCTATTGGAAAACTATTTCAGCAACAAATACTTTAGTTTCGATTGACAGCTATTTCCATCACGTCATTAAAGGGGGCAAAGTGTCGCGACTTTTCAACCCTTTCCTTTTCTGACAAAGAAGTCACTCTGACCTAAACTACAAATAAACACATTTTAATTAAATGAAGTAGTCAAGGTGTTAAAGGGTCATGTCTGGTTTTTAAAATAGTAGTTATAACAATAATAATAATAATAATAGTATATATAATATATAATATAACCATTTGTATAGCGCTTATACAGTTAAGTGCTAAGCGCTTAACAGTAAAATTAGCCTAACTATAAATAGAATTAAAATGGTCAAACCTGATAATAAAATATAAAAAATGAAGTAAAACTACAACTTAAAGCAAAGCTAATTTAAAAAGATGGGTTTTAAGAGCACTTTTTATAGTAATAATAAGAAGAAGAAGAACAATAATAATAATAATAATTAAAATAAAAACAATAAAAACATCTTTACTTTTATGACTCACATGCATACATGTCGGTTAACAAATTAAAAACAATACAGAAAAAAATAAAAATATAATATTACAACCTATAGAAATTAAAAAAGGCATCTATTGATAAAAGTTCGCTCAAAACATTCATTTTAACGCGAGGTATGATAGAATTGTGTCCGCGTTCTCTTAGCTGTCTAGTTCTTCGGCTGGGTAGAAGATCGTTCAGGCAGTGGTTTTAAGTTGTTGTTTTCTTCCAAATCTGCCTTATCAATATTTCTCTGCATGCTTGCAAAATGTAGCTATCTGCGCTAAGTATTTGACATCATTGCTACACGCCTAAACCTCAATAGCGTGGGTGAAAAGCGAAACAATCAGACTACCAAACCCTTAATACATTTAGCTGAGCAAACAACGTACTTGCTCAGTTCAGTGTCTTGGCCATGCATGGATATATTCAGTCACACACGAAAGTTTCTAAAGCATAAAAAAATTGATAAAAGAACAATTACATTAAAAGTAGTCTGTATATAGATGACTAAATGTAAGTGAGAGACCAAGGTTTTAGCGCATGGCGGCCATGTTAAAAACGTAGACTTCAAGGAAACTGTTTTGTCAGTTCCAATCAAAAAGAGGGCCTGAATGGGGTTGCTTAGTTCTCAGTAATCAACGATGGCCGAATATAAACTGAACGAAGTCTAAACCTGAACAAGTGTCTCACTATTGTTTCTATGTATCACCTTTTTAAAACAAGGATGATTGCTGGTTAAGATTTAGACTTTGATTGAATCAACGACACTAAATGCTTGGCCGATTCTAAGTAATATCTATGATCGGTAAGCAATTAAAATTATCCTCAAATCTCAGTAATCAGTTAAAACTTTAAGCGACTCTCAGTTATCAGTTCATCTCATTCAGAGCCTCTTGTTGAGATGCAGTTCAAAAAAATATATCGTTTCAGTGGTACATATGTGAACTGAATCATACCGCATTTATACCAAACACTAAACATGATTATATTAAACTGGTTTGATTTTAAAATGTTGCTACTATAACGTGTTCATAGGTTTTTACGGGTTCTGAATTGAGGGTTTCAGTGCCTTAACAATAAAATTAACAGTTATAAACAGTTGTTAAGGCAGTTTGAGCATTGCGACTGTCAAATTAATTTTCAAAAATGATTAACTGAAACCTGTTTAATGAGTAGTGTGAATGTGGCTTTAGATGTTGGGAACAGCCGTTGAACGTACTTGTAAGTCTAGCGCCCGTCTTCTTATCTACACCAATCGATCCAAAAAACACTTACTTTCAAGTTCAAGCTCAATACGTCCTTTAGCCTCTATTGAGTACATAGTAGAAGAAGATTCTTAGAGTATTAAAGATTGTAATATAGCTTTGCATTTCTAATGTGACAAAAGACACATGTAGTTATATCTTATGATTTTACAATAAAGACGTTTACTATTATAATTTTTAATGTTATTATTATCATTATTATTATTACTGTTATTATTATCATCGTTACTGTTATTATTGTTATTATTACTATTATTACTATTATTATTATTATCATTATCATTATTATTATTTATATATAGGTGCGGTTCCAAAACAGATTGTTTCAGTGGTACATATGTGAACTGCGTGAGATGTTGGAACGCTTTTGAGAACATCCTAAAAAGCTGTAATGTTTATCCTTAACAGATATAATAGACGCCCTTATGGTATATAAAAGATGTAACTACAGTGTCAAGGCGTTAATTCTTTTATTTACCAAAATATAATATAATAATCGTGACATTCAGGAAAACACTGAGTTAAAACGTCACAAAACTCAAAAATGCTCAAAAACGACAAACGAATCTTGCTATCGACAGCAAATTTTAAAAGAACACCAACGTTTTTATAGGTTTTCGATTTTAGAAGTTTTCGACGTAACTTCAAAACTGCGATCTCAAAACAAACTGGATGTATTGAATGATAGGCTGGTCTTTCAGATGTCTTATTTTATCTAATATTGTTAAATGTATGAGAATAGTTATTAAAAGTTTATTAGTCTAATTTCTTATGGCTTATCCAAATGCACAATTAAATATAAACCGGGCTAAAACTAAAATAAATGTTTCTTATCAAATTTAAACAATTTTATATGTGACATCAGGCCTAGGCCTAGGATTAAAAGATTTTAATCGTACATTGAAACTGCACGGTTTTTTTTATAACCGTTCCACTTTTGGAAGTGTCATATTTGCTCTAACGATCATCATTTGGAAAAAGGCAAACAAACATGCACGTTTTTGACCCAAATTTTCTTCAGTGAGATGGATCTAAGAGTATGTACACGGTTAACTCAGAATAACAACTAACTAACTAGTAGTGCCGCTGTCCAAATGGATTAATTTCTTGGTATCAAAACATTTTCTTTAGATATCTACTATGTAATGGTAAAATAACAAAATAGTATTTAGTTCCGAAAAAAAAATGAAAAATTTTGCTTTTACTGGTTCAACTGAAAATTTACTTTAGCGTCAAAAAACAACTTTAAAATAGATTTATTTCAAAATCATACGCGTTGCTAACAGTCGCTCAGGTTTTCCATTCAGTCGAGTTAAGGAAAGATGTTTGCACAATTGGCAGGTAGAATTACTGACCCAAACAAAGAATAATTTACCCGCAAATGAAGTCATGTGCTTTGGCGATATAAAGTTACAGTGACCTCACACATCCTATACTATCATCCAACTCAACCGTCATCAAGGTACGTTTAACAGTTGCAGTTTTTTTGTTCCCTATAAAATAGTTTCAAAGTAATGAAAGTTAATAGAAAATTTGAATGTTAAACAAATCTTAGGGAAAAAAATGTTGACAGATAAGAGAGTAAAAGTAGCTGTGACTGAGACTGTTAAAACTCCGAAATATAAGACGCGCGATAAAGGCTGTACTAACTTATTGCTTAAACATCTTTCAGTCTTGTTGCAGAGGGTTGTTAACTCATTGTTTTGACTTAAATTGCTGCAGAATTTTTTCTCAAAGAGAAAACTGTGCTACCAAACTATCACCATGAAGACTTCACTACTGGTTTTTGTTCTGCTTGGTCTCATATTTTACGGTAAGTACGCATGGCACCCTTGCTCAACACCTACAAGACTAGAGTTATTTCAGTTAACCTGATACCTTGCGCTTCTCTTTATCCAAACTACTTTTTATTAACTACACTTCTTAAAACCTCTGTCTCAATTAACAACTAAAACAACAAAAATCAAAGAATAAGATCTGTTAGCCACAGCTTTATGTCAGATAATGTTGGCTAAAGTTGTTGATCTAATCTCCTATTCAGCAACTTTTTGTAGCATCAAACTGTTCTTAGTTTTAAGACTTGTACTTATACACAAAAACTGTTGCAGCGTCATTCCTTTGTTCGTTTCTAAACCTCAGCCTGAAACTTATTTTAGGTCCTGATTACGTGGAGAATCTCAGCCAGGGCAGAAACTCCCCAAGTGATTTGGCCCTTAGTTGTTCCCCTTTAAAAATTGTAAACGTGTTAAAACATCTTGTCAAGCATGAGTCTCAAACTCATTATACATGTGATTGCTTTACGACAGCCAGTGCCAGACATCAACACAAGTCCGCTCCCAAGGAGGAAGAGCATTTTGATGAAAACCCTGACACTGACGACAAGAACCGAGTTGAAGGAGGTGTGGTTGACACCACGCCCATGAAGAAGCCCAAGAGCGACGAAGATCAACCCGAAGAGGAAGAAGAGAAAGAGAATGAGAACAGCCAGGAAGACGAGGCTCAACAAGCTGAAGCAGAGGATGAGGAAGAAGAAACTCAGGAAGATGACAAGGAACCGGAAGACAACAGGGAGCCGAAGAAAGCACCCCCACCCCTTCCCCCAAACGTCAAGGGACCCAGGCCGGGAGAGGTTGAGGAGTGACTTTTGTGACCTGTTTGTTTCTATCCCACACTGTAAAATTGCGCCCATAACATTCAATAAAAAATTTGTTCAAAGATTTGTTGATGCAGTTTAATATTGTGTTGGGATCAGACAGAGGTTTCGAGAAGTTTGAAATGAACTTTGGTATTAAATGGAATAATAGCAGATGAAATGAAAGTTTATCAGTTTGTAAAAAGAAAAACTTTCAAGTTTATTTTCACCGTATACATGAAACTCCCTCAGCAACCGTTATAAAGTTGCAAAATGAAAAAACCTAGCACGAGCCATCGACCAAATTGAGAAGAGATGCATTTCAAATCTTGTTAGCAGTTTAGTGATTGCCATGATGTTTAAATGTTGGAGTTTCTAAAAAGTTGAATTTAGACTCTTAAACATAGTGCCACAAAAAATACGTAGAGACCCAAATCGGTTCTGAGAGCTCCATTTCGAAAAATGAAAGGCCCTATCATAGTTGCCTGCCAAAACCACATGTTGATCAAGAAAGCATGTTTTCAATCTTTCTAGAGCTATTTCAGTCTTTCTTGAGTATTTTCTCGTTTTTTTTTAGTCTGAGATTTTTGATATCAGAACCGATCAAAGGAAAACTTACAGGTTTATTAATAGTTGTTGATAAAGATAACTTTACATCAACCTATAAAATAGCTATTGTTATAACACTGTTGAAAGTCTTGTCACGTTCAGTGAAGTGTCTGCACCTTTGATTCTCAACAATGCCAAAAACCAGATAATAGAATTAAAGCTGGTTAAAAGATTTGCAAGTTTAAAGCGAATTATATTACTTGATCTTTATTGGAATGTTGTTTGCCTGGCAGAGGTAGCTCACTTCCCTTTGTGTGAAAATTCAAGCTTCCACGCTCAGCCTTCTCAAACGAGAGAGGCTAACTGGTAAATGACCTAGAGCATTAGGTCGGACATAAAATGACATGATGTTTGACTTTATGTAAATTAAGTTGTCTACCAGTGAACACTGTGACCCGAAGCCTTGTCAAAAGATCACTCTTTTCTTCCATTTGACCTAGTGGATAGTCTTGGCCTTTTGAAAAAAAATGTTAATTTCCAGATTCATATCTCATTACCGACTCTTGAATTTATCCCTTCCAGTGAAGTAGAGTCTTGCCTAACTTGATTTGGAAGTTGTAGCAACAGTAATACAGTACCTAGATTTTGATTTTAAAGTTTTCTCACAACGTTAAAAAATTACATGGTAATTTTTTTCCTTACAGACAACAGTGTGTCGGAATACAACTTAAACACACATCATTACAAAGCCAAAATGGGTAATCCTTGTCGTAAAACTTAAACTACATCAGTCGTGCTAAAATTGCCAACAGTATTCAAAAGATCAAAGCTTTGACTCGTTACTAGAACCCAGCTACTCAATACTGCTTTGTTAATGTTCTTACGACAGGTTGGCAAAATCATTAGACAATTAATAAATCATGTGTATTTAATCACTTGTCTCTGTAAAAGAGCAGGTGATGTCACTAATATTTAGAATGCAGTAATATCTCGTGCAGCCCTGGCTTCGCTTCACTTACTTCTCCATATCTTTGCAAGTGCTATCGGTGAGTAGAAACTCCGATTAGTTTTAAAGTTATTTCATTCTTGTTGTGATCTTGTAAGTTATTGATGTGTTAAATATTGCAAAGTTTTGCAGAGAAAGTTCTTAAATCTCAATTACTATTACCCTAATTTCTGGTATAACTGACAGGAGCCTTCTGGTTGAAAGATCTTTCCCAGTTTCCTTCCCCTTTTCCTAGTCTCTCATGTTTATACTACTCAGCTTTAAAACTGTTGGATTAATGAGATCCTATCCTGATAAATGCTACTTTCTGGTATCTTTAATGTAACGAGACACGCAGCGATTTTGTTAACACTCATCTTATAACTTCTTTTCTTGCAGGATAAAACATGAATTGCTCCATTTTCTTTATTCTTGTTGGTATCTCACTGTACAGCGCATTGGGTAAGTATAAAAGATAATGAAATCGCTTATTTTTTTCCCTTTATCTGTTTCTGTGTCACTATCTGTCTCTGTAGATGTCTGTTATCTCTCTTACACTATCGTTCTGTCTTTGTCTGTCTGTGTCAGTGTATCTTTATCTGCATGTGTCTCACTTTTTCTGTCTCTGTCTCTTCGACTTTGTCCTTTCTGTCTCTTACTTCTTGCCTTGCTTTCAACAGAGTTTTAGCACCTTACCAAAATAAAACTTTACTTGAACTACTATCAAAATAATTGGTAAAACTGTTAAAGCATGAACCAAAGGCTAAATGTTTGACAAAAATATCAAAATTTATTTGGTTCAAAGAACAGTTGGTGTTAATATATACATATACAATTTTAAGAACCATATGAGGCTGAAATCTTCAACATAATTAAGAACATTCGGCCTAAGCCCAAAAATTATACGTTTTTACAAAAAACGAGTGTAGCGGTTTGGCATGAAAAAGTTTGGTTTCCCCTATTAAAATGATATTACGTTCTTCAGACAAACTCACGTTGTACAAAATGAGTTTCTTACTATAGTGTTTCTGTTTTGCTGGGCAGGTTATCCCTTGGGCGGTGCAGACGACGCCATAAAATTTGAGAACGATATGCTGCTGACACAAGCACAGCGAGATTTCCTTGCAGCACAGAGAAGCAACCGTCATCGACGCGCCGCCATTAAGAATGAAAAGTTTCTATGGCCAGGAGGGAAAGTCTACTACGCTTTCGCTGACTATATGGGTATGGACACAGCTAACGGTTGATACACTGTAACAATAAACTTATTGCTATTCATGCTCTTTTGTATTATATTATATTATATTATATTGTATAATATTAGATTAGATTAGATTATACTTTATTAGATTAGATTAGATTAGATTAGATCATTATTTCACGAACGCGCATTCGATATGGGCTTTTTGAAAGCGGTCGAGGTGCAAAACACCGATTCGGCTATCATAAGCTCATATCCAACAAGCGTGAGTGGAGTACTTAACAAAACACTGGATAAGATATCTCAAACTTCATTTGCTTCCAATTCCTTTTTTTTGCAATTTTGTGGGGAAGTCAGTTTTCCGTGATAAAATGTTAGTTTCCATATGTGGACAAACTACAGTATACCATGAATAGAGCCAATCAGATTACTGGAAATTCGATCCAGCGTTTGGTATTTAATAAATACCCTTTATTAGCTGAGTGCGAGGTCCGTACGACAAGTTATAAACCGAGTATTGTCCTTTACGATTTTTTTGCCCAAGCGCGTGAAAACAGGGAAGGAAAAAACGGGGATCCATAACTTGCCGTACGGACCGAGCGAACGAGGACATAAGATGTTTACTCTATGGCTTTGTTGATTATTCAGGTTTTAAAAATGGAATCTTTATTAAGCAACTAGGAAGTGAACGTCAACGAAGAAGGCTGCTGAATTTCTAACTTTGTTTTGTCCGAAGGTGTATAAATGTGATATTGTGGAAACTTTATTTTTTAAAGCAGCATAAAAATTGAAATGATTCATACTATAACGTTTACGCTATCCACAAAAACGCAGAAATTAAAAGAGCTTTAATTCTGTTTCTATTGACAACGGTGGAAAGATTCCAGCTGGTTGCATTTCCACGTGAAGTTATTGCAATCTGAAGTTAAGTATATTGCTTTTCACCGTTCTCGTCGATCGAAGTACGTCGCTGCTCAATTGCAAGCTCTTTATTGTAGGATAATTCTCAATACACCAAGTGATCATGATGAGCCATCGTTTATTGTTTCATAGTGGCAATACACTGCTGTGTTCTTTGTGACGCAACTCAGGGCTCATTAAAACTTTTGCGTATCGACCACACCTCTATTATAGGTTAAGACAAGGTTATTACTCAGTCTACAAATTGTTGAATACAAAGAGTCATTTTTATAGCTGTTTGATGTAAGGTTGAGTTTGTTTGACGATTTACTAGTAAAAATACATTGGATTGTTGGGAATGGCCTCCCATAAGGGTTTTGGGACCATTCAGGTTTCAGGGAGCCCCAACCTTGACTCTATACATAACCTAGCCAAGGGAGGAACTCTTCCCAGAAACCTACATAACATGATCTGGCGTTCCGACCTAATTATTTGTCTTTCGAGTTGTTACGATGTCAGTAGCTGCAGTCAAATACGTTTTATGGTTCGGTTCTACAGCTTGGTTTATACCAGAGACGGGAAGCAGAGACGGAAAAGGCTCGTCCTTCAGTTTCCGCTTGCAGGCTGCTTCTGTTTCGCACTTAGAAGTTTGCGACGTAAACTGAAAAGAAGCAGAAGAGACGACGGAAGAAGAAGGAAAGACTCTCTCCTTCCTTCTTCGCTTCCGTCGAGCATCCGCTTGCGTTTCTGTCGGCAGTACTGGGTGGCACTTCAAGACTTTTTGAAATAAGCTCGACAGAAGCAGAAGAGGCGACGGGAGAAAAAGACACTGTCAGTTCCGTCCCGTCCACTACCGTCGAACATCCGCTGGTGCCACTGTTTCCAAAGTTTATACTTAAACTTAGAGATTCTTTCGTCTCTGCTTCGTGTCTACCAAGCTTAACGGTTGACGTCAGCATTTGAACCAGAAAAGTACTAAAGAGAGTTAGTTTTCGAATAACTGAAGTTGCTTAGTCAGATGCATTGTGGTGAAAGCCTTTCAGTTTGGTTAAATTTGGAGAATGATATGAATGGGTAGTTTTAACAAAAAGGATCTTCGAACTTCCATGAAATATTAAGCTTCAATTTTGGTTAAGTTGGCATGCGACCATGGTTAACAAATAAACAAAGTTATAGAAAAGTCATATTAAAAATTTTAACTTTAACATGAAATAATTAATCACGGCCAAGGAATTTACTTATGTACTTCGTGAGTTCATTGGTCTGCAAGAAAAAAAATAAAAACAGACCGTTTCCCTAGTTCGTACGGTAAAATAGTGACCCGCAAAGAGCCAATCAGGGGACTATTTTGTCTTGAGTATTATACTTGCCATGTAATAAGTAGTGATCGGCCATGCATTTCCGTTGCAGATGAGTTTGGTAAATCTCTGGTAAAAGAGGCCATAACAAACTGGGAATCAAAGACTTGTCTGAAGTTTATTGAGAAGAAGAACCCGAAAGGATACATTAAGATTAGCTACGATGGGTAAGCAAGTAACAGCCGTAAGCACGCAAAGCAGGCAGTGAAATGATTGGTTTCCAACACAGTTACAGTAGTCTGATTATATATCCAAAACTTGCAGAGAGATTTGTAGGGTCATTTAGTAAAACAAAGTCGAACCTTAGCCGAAGTTCATGCTTTGTTCAAAGGTGTTAAAACAAAAGCTAGACACTGGCTAAGGTTTAGACTTCTGTCAAATAACCGGTCCTTAGTGTTTAAAGGTATTTGCCCGGCTGTGTACTGAGTCTGTCTGAAACGTACTGAATAACATATGGATTTTTGTAGGTACACTTTCTTTGCTTCGAAGGAGCCCGGCCAGCTAACGTATTTTTAAATGGTTTATTAATACCATATTTGACGGACGCGCGACGGCTGAGTAGTAGTTTTGAATGACCTTTATGTAAACTTTGCGAAAGCTGGCAAAGTATGACATCTTCGCCAAAGATTTGAATTTGAGATTTGCTCGTTTGCCAGTGCTCACAAGATTTTTGTATAAGCTCGTCTTCGCTTTTATTGTTAAGGGTCAGGTTAACCAAATTCTTTTTTTTTTTCGGTATAAATTCATCTACTGTATATGAATGCAACTTTTATCAATCATGCTGCACATGCAGGGAAAGAAAAACAAATAGTGTGATCGCTAGTGTGATGAATTTGTGTAGTAACAAAAGTAGCTGACAGCTCCCGAGTTGGTCACCACCACGCGTTCTTAACTAGATTTGACAAGGGAAGAAAGAACGCTTATTACAACCAATAAAATTTAATGGGAAGGAAAACAGTCTGATGATAGATACCAAATGGTAAAGCGGACAAACAAAGGAGACTGAAGATTCGAAACCGAAATCGAAAAAAGGTTTACTTTGAACTTAGATAACTTTTACTGATAATCAAAGAGAAAAAGATTGCAAACCTTATACATCTCAGTTTTGAAAGAATTTGAATCTTCCAAAAACTAAGAACACCGAGTCTCAATCAACATCATCTGTATGTTTTATTGCATGATTGTTGATATACAAACTTACCATGCTTTAAGTTTGGTTTCCATATGATCACACGCGATCGCCGGATCGCTTATAATACTTCAAGCGATCGTCAGCGATTATATGGAAAACAGTTTTCGGTGATCGAGCGACCGTCAGCGACCGCCAGCAATTATTTGGACACACCTTTCAGCAATCGGGCGATTGTGAGCGACCATATGGAAACCAGGCTTTAGTTTACTATCGTTACATGATGTCAAAACGGTATTCACTGTAGTTAATTCTTAAATGTCCCTAAATTTTAATTGCAGATTTTGCCACTCCTATGTTGGTTTTACTGGGAAAAAAGGACAAATCTTATCTGTGGGTGATAAAATGAAGTGAGTAGAAGAAATCCATCACCAGCAGGCTCGAGCTTAGCTGAGTCTTACTCTACCTTACTCCGTGTATCCTAGAGAACAACAACGAATCCAATAATTTTTTTGTATTACTCAAAACTCTTTATTTGAAAAAAATTTCGAAAGCAAAATCCACAATGCGTCAGAAGAGCAAACATTTGATATCGTGATGGAAAACCGCCTTAATTAATACATTCCTGAGCTTTTGAAGGTCGGGCCTTAATCATAAGACTGTTACTCGTCTCCCCTTTTTCTGATACCAGCTCACCACTCGTAAGTTAACCCATTTAACAAGAAGTTATGCTAGGTTAGCCCGATTGGGGAATCCAAAATAAATGTAACGGGGATGACGGCCAAAACTGTTGAAAAACACCCCCAAAAGCTAGCTATCAACACGGGTCAGGCCCCCGGAAATTTCAACACCTAAAAGTTACCGGACCAGAGAGTTGTCTGCTTAGTACTGATTCGATATGATCAGTAAAAAATAAAAGTTGTGTGGAGTATTCACATGAAGGGATCAAAAACTTTCGGAATCACATGACAAAGACTGGAGGCCCTAAAAATTACCATTTTCCCGTATTTTCTTCGCTAGATACCCTAAGAGTACCCAAACTGTAACTTCAACCCCTAAAACTTATGAAGCTCAACCCCGTCAGGTCAAGTATCGGAGGTCCCCCCCCCCCCCTTCACACACACACACATAAACACAATCCCCGAGTAGGCTGGTATTCAGTACCAAACTTTACTAAACTCACTTTAATACACAGTACATGCCCTTGGTAAGTTATAAAGAGCACCAAAGAGGGTAACACGAAGTCTGCGTAATATCCAGACTCACCATCTTGTCCTCTCCATTGCACAGCCCCTGCCCCCTGGGGGCCGTCATCCACGAGTTCGGCCACGCCCTTGGCTTTTTCCACGAGCACAGCCGCCCAGACCGAGACGAGTATGTAAAGGTTCATTTCAACAACGTCAGGCCAGGTCAGAGTTCATCAACCTGACTGATAGAATAATCATAATCATAGTCATAGTCATTATCACAGTGATAATCACAATTGTATCGTAGCCATAGTCATAACCATTATCAGTAATAGTCATAATCACAATCATAATCATAATCATAGCCATAATCAAAACCTTGCAATTGATTACAGTGGTAATCAGAATCATAATCATTGCCACAGTTCTAATAACAATCATAGTCATATAATCATAAATATTGTCACTGTGATAATCATAATCATAACCTTTACCATAGCATGGTAAAAACGATAGTTGTATTTGTAAATAAATTTTAAAATAATCGTTATGTTAATTTCAGAGATGCGTCATCTTTGGGCCAAAGTGAGCCCTAAATACGTTGATGACCGAGGCGTTGGCTACGATTACAACTCCATTATGCACTTCTCCATGACTCAAGGCAACAAAGAGCCGGGAGCTGTTGTGTTGGAGCCAATCAAGGATAAGAACGCACGAATCGGACAGCGTTTGAAGCCGAGCGACAGCGACATTGAGCAGTTGAAGAAAATGTACAAATGCAACGGTGAGGCAACTTTTATTTTTTAGGGGAGGGAACTTTGATCGGAGTAACTCGCTTTACATTATTTCAGAAGTAACCGAGGCTTAGGAGAGTGCTTCGAGCGCTTAAGTTATAAGCAATGAAGTAAAATATTCTGGGAAACTTCTCACTGTTGGTTCATGTGTCTTGCTTTTAAATGGGCGCCATCATTCGACTTTATAATCAAGTTTAAGCTTTTAAAAGTTTACTGAATAGCGATATACTCAAACTGCATGGCAGATCGATGGCCAAATGCTACTGTAAATTATACTTCTTTGTACATCTTTTGATCTTTGCTAGGGTTTTCGTTCCGTGTTTTGGCTGGCAGCTCTTGTGGCCGGGTCTTGTACCTTTATGTCGCGCTCTTTTAAGTGCTAAATAGCATCCATGCAAAAAGGATTAGACTGTGCATGAATGCGAAGCTCAAAATCTTCTGCCAGCACAAGTACCAAACAAATCTCGAAATTTGTTGGCATTTGAGGGCGTCCACAGGGAGACCATCTGAAATATCTCGTTGCTTGTTTCGTTCACAGGAACAAGATCTTTCTATAAATACGTTGAGCTTTGAAAACAGCCAAGTTAAAGTTTGATACAGTTAGACGGTAATAGACTAGACTATAGTGAATAACACAAGCATATCGAAAAAATAACCGTTCTTATAACATCTATCGTGCGATTGCAGAACAATCACAATAGTACGCAATGGCAAAACTTGCTTTTTCTTTAAAGTTTAGCACGGGAGTCTTTAGGTATGACAAAAAAATTGCATAAAAGCAAGTGAACTTTCATATATATACGTTCTTATAGCTGTTTCTTTTAATTATCAGGTACGGTTAATCCATTGGGACCATGTCCTGTAACCTTAAAGTATTTCGTACGTTAATCTGTGACGAACCAAACAAACTAAACTGGCATGTTGAGTTCGTTAGTTAACGGTATTTTATAGCAAGCATACTTCTTTAACTTTGTTTCTACATTAGTATTTTGGTCTGAAATACTTTAAACTTCTTTACTACACTTCAGTTTTTAAACGTAAAGTACAATTTTCTGAATCCTTATATGCCTCATGACACAAAGCAGATATATGAAAGTGAACAATTTATACCTGCAGTTATTATCAGTTTCACTTTGTTGTACTGTATCCTTTTTCTAGCAAATAATGAGAGCGATTTGCCAGAGACGGTCAATGACGGAGGCGATGAAGGTAATAATATGTCAATTGGTGGTATAACTCAATGCAATACAGAGCTGTGTCAGGCAACAAGTCACAAAACGATCCGACAGAACAAGACACAACCGGCGACGACACAACACACCATGAAAAATAGTAAAAAAAAAAATACTCTATTTGTGGACAAAACAACTTTAGAAGATAAATATCAGATGCAAAATTTTTATTTTAGTTCGTATTACATATTGTGCAAATAAACCCTGTGATGTTTCATTTGCAGAAGAGAAGAATGAACCTGACAGCGGCCCCAAGCCTGGCGAACTAGAAGAATGAGAGCTGTTACGTAAGTTGAGTGGCATCAAATTGAACTTCTTTATAAAGTAAAGAGTAATGGATATTCTACACTATCTGTGATAATGAAAGGAACTCAGTTCATTCAGAGTTAAAATAAAGATAAAAAAAACTGATGTAAGACTTGTAACTCAAGATCAACTCCCGTACAAATTTACCTAAAACTAAAGGCCCTATCCACACGTGTCCGGATATTTTGGAATTCGCCTACTTTTGTTGCGAATTTGCAAGTTTTCACGTCCACATATAGCATAGAGTGGAACTAAAATTAGATTGCTTGTCTTATCATATCCGGAGTCACTCTAGTAGCCAGTACTCCTCTGTAAAAATTGTCAATAATTGTTAAAAATTGTTATACCCCTCCGGGCTAGAATGCAAACCATTTCTTCTGTTTTATGTAATTACAATTTGCACAGTTTAGCCTATTTTACTTACGCTTTTTTCACATTTTTTATTTTTATTTTCTCAACCCTTTTAAATAGAGGGGCTAGGTCTCAATTGGGACGCAAGTCCTGTTCCTTCCCCCTGTCACGCCCTGCAATTTATTTTCATATTAACTTTTTGTTTGTAATTATGTGACCAATTGAATAAACTAAACTAAACTAAACAGAGTATGCGCAACGGTCAATTACAAGTTCGAGTTCGGCGAAAAAACCATCGCTTCGTGCGCAGCTTAAAACTTGTTCTTTTGTTGTTCTTCCATCGCTCCTTTTCCCTTTATCAGCATTTAAACCATAGTTTGGGCTTAAAACTGTCGTTCCTTGGCCGATTTGCAAAGTCTTTGCACAACAGTTCATTGTTTTTAACATATCTTTTGACCCTAATTCGGTGACGTCACGACTGATGACGTCATCTCATTAAGTCACCGCAACCCATGTGTTGCCTACTTAGCGAAAAGCGAGATATTTCGCTAAAAATGCGATTTTTATCGACTTAATACTGATAACTTCACTCTCCTCCCCCCCCCCCTCCCCCCATGCCTT
>JAOBRG010136993.1:0-18956 GCA_027574985.1 Umimayanthus nakama | reverse complement strand
TAACTGTTCATCAGTAGGATACCTAAAACGTGTGCAATTCTACAATTGGTTTTGGCTCCATTAAATCCTATACTAGTATACTATATTACAAAATAAGACAGCACTATATGTTGTAGTACAATTTTATACAAAATGTACGTTACAAACCAAACAAAGCGGTACAAATTTAGTACTCTTCTATGAGATATGATACAGTAAAACATAACTCAATGTAGCTGTACTTGCAGTGATTCAATACGTTTTTTCAAATACCATGGCATGTTTCGCCCGCTTTCAGACAAGTTTTCAGGTATCGTGGCGCCACTACGAGAAATATTAGAAAATACGAAATTGCCCAACATAAAATGGTCCTTTCGACTACAAGTTAATGAAATGCAGAACACAACTTAAGTTTGAATAGTGTGAAATTCGTAATTATTTAACTTCCATTCATTTCTTCTTTCGCTGAAGCAAAGACACTCTTTGCATAAAGTTTTCACTAAATAGTTTATAATCCTTTCCTTAATCTTCGTTCAGGGACTGAATGGGACTATGTGATTATATCTCTGGTGCGTTCCCTGCCAGAAGACGAAATTGACCCCAACCCCTCCCTACTGTGGCTACGGAAACACCTTGGCTTTGTAACTGACCAGCACCAAATGAACGTGGCCCTCACCAGAGCCAAGAGGGGCCTCTGCATCATAGGTACAGTACAGCTATGCGTAACTTGTACCATAGTATAGGGGGTTTTCTGTTGATGTCATTATTCATATTTTGACTCAGCATAATATTGCACAAATTCAACTTATATTCTCTTTTACAAACGACTCTGTAATATGATGGATCTAGTGCTATTAGTACTAAACGAGAGTTTGAGCTTAGTATAACGAACAGGTTTTACGGATGGAGGAAAAGGTTGCCGTCGGCGTTACCTTCCGCTCGGTGTTTTAGATGTTTCAATAACGCATTGACTTACATCAGAGGGATAGAAACGAGAACTAGATCCTAGTGTTAGGGCTCTTACGGTATTTAAAGCGATCTATTACGATTGTGATCCAAAGCCCTGCTTGCACGGCACAAACTAACCCAGGTACGCGTCGGATTAAAACTAACCCAGGTTTGCCTCCACTTTGTTCACACTCACAAATACTAAAACGCGTGTAAACACAAACCTGGGACAAGTTTGGGTAGGTTGTTTACACGCATGCGCAATTTCCCTACTCGCAAAGTTAAATGGGGTGATGTGCGCATGTGCAAAGCCAAAACTCAATCAAAAATCAAAACTAAACCGGATTCGGTCCGCGTTAAAACAACAGTTTGAGGTAGGTTAGCTCTAACCCAGGTCGGATCAGGGCTAGTTGTGCCGTGTAACAGGATTTTACAAATTGGCGTTAAAGTAAGATATACAATTTATTCCAGTTTAGGGCGTGTTCGATTGACTCTATCCCGGAATAGGAATAGACAGAATAAAAACTTTGTTCAATCTTTTTGGCTACAATTCCTGCCAAGCTAGAAGAAAAACACAACTGAGTTGTTAATCTTGCCCGAATTATTACTTTCAACTGGATATTTGATTGTTCTGCGATTCAGGGGTCGGGGATAATTTTTTAATTTTGTTCGTATTCCGGAATAGACGGAATAGGGTCGATCAAATGCACCCTTAGGTTATCCGCTTGAAGTGTCTGATTATTTTTCCTATTTTCTTTCTGTTACAATTAAACCCATGTAGTATAGACTGTAAGAATTTTGTAGTGCAGGAGTAACACAGTGCCAACTGAGGAACTTTTAAAATAAAACTGAATATGTTCTTGTCATCAGGTCGTTGCATTTATGATACGAGCGTTGTGTATTATTTTGAAAGAGTTTAAGTGGCAAACGAAGACCCAGGCTAGCTGGTTACTTGAGTTAATGCAGAGCTATAATTAAAAATTTCCCTCAGTACAGAATTTTGACCCACTTCTAAAGGTGACAGCATTGCAATAACAAAATTTGGAAGTCACTTGCAGTGATTGACTGGGACTAGTAGTTGAGTCTTTCGGTATAGTAAATCTGTGGCTTCACAAGCACAGGGCTAGCCCACTCAGAAAATTTTTACACCCCTTCCTGGTATGCATGTGACGTCATAGCCGCCATGTTTTTGTTCAATAACAACAAAATTGTGACGCATTCTTTTGTTGTGTACAACAAGATGGCCGCCTTGGGGAGACTGAGTGCAAACCAAGAATTAATTAGTTTCGGGATAAGGTACTGCTTGCTTTGTTGTAGACGGAGACAACATTCGGCACACTTACAATCGAACTTGTTGTGCTCATAGTGTTTATGGTATAAACTGCTGCCACTGACTTGCCAGGTATTTCACGACTTATTTTTTCAAACAGGGAACAAGAAACTTCTTGGGGTCAATGAGATGTGGAGGAAGTTGATAGAGCATTATGACAAGAACGGGTGTGTAGTTGACGGAGAAGACTGGCCCTAGTTGCAGCGTACGACTTCTACATGGGCAAAAGCTCAAAGTAACTCCGAAAACGACTGTAGTTTTTTTAAAAAAACAATATTGTACGGGTCTCCGGCGAAAATCAGCTTAGAATAGTAGGTGAATACAAGGTATCAGCTGTACATATGATGTTAATGGGTTTTTTTAAGTCTTAAGCAAAAGCAGGAGAAAGAGTGGGGATGGGGTGGGGATAATTTACTACTTGCAACAGTTTATGTGTTTTTTGTGAGCTCTCCTGAATGTCCGGGGTTTTTTTTACTGATGTACCAGTGACAAAAGAAGGTCTAAGAAGGGAGTTAGAAATAGGTGCTTTGGCCTGTTCAAGACATCTTGCACCAATCGAACTTAAACCGTCAAAGTTTACGGTTATGTTTGCTGAAAAGAACTCTGTAAACGCTCTAATGATGAAGACTTAATGAATTAGTTTGCTCAGAAGAATGGAACATCTCACACCAAACAACTCTTCATTCTTATAAAGGGTTTATAAATTTCGTTTTAGATCAACAATAATGCGTATTAATGCATTCCGCTATTTCAACGCGGCTACGCATGTATTATGTAAAACAGACGAAACAATTTTGGTTTGTTTCAAGTTGTTTGCTCAGTACAAAAGGTGCTTATTCAATAAGTTACTGTACTTTTAGAAAACTTTGGAAACTTTTTCGTTTGTACCTTGTTCATCGCTGAGTATTGGGGAAAAAAGAAACGTGTACGGGTACTTGATAGCAATTTCGGTGTTATAAATATCATAAAAAGTTACGCACCGTTCACACATGGCGAATTTTAGTAAAATTGAATACGATTTTGAAGATTTAGGAATCTCAATAACAATCTTATTTTAGTTTAAACTTCCTGGTGAATTGTACTTAGTCAAAGTAAGTACGTGTTCACTCTCAAGGCCCTCGCATTCATTCATATAGGAATTCAAAATTCAAAATCTTCGCGGTGATTCGTGCGCACTCATGAGTGATTTTTTTTTATCTCGATGCGTAGTTACAAATGCATTCGTATTAGCTTAGAACTAACGTCTTATACGTTCGTAACAAATTCTTAAATAGTGAAATCGTACTATCGTACTATTCATTGAGACTCCAGTATGATTTACTACGATTATAGTACGAAGATAGTACGATTCTAGTAGTAGATAGCAGTGTCGGTGACCAGCGGCGAATACAGCCAGGAGGTACTGGGTTCAAACCCCGGCCTGGTCGAATTAAGGTTGAACTTTGGGGGATCATTTTTCGCCACACCGTCCGTGCACAAGGACGTCAAGCCGTTGGACTTTCAATATTCATCTGGGGATGTAATAGAACCCATGCACTCATGGAACAGAGTAGGCTTATGCCGGTGTTGTGGTCTGTTAACTGAAGTAATGGACATCCGGCAATCCCGTTCGTGCCCAAACCCTTTAGGGAATAGGTCCCAAATAAAGTTGTTAAAAAATACGCAAGTGATTTTCAATCCGGTATGTCAGACAGGTTTCATTTCACGTTCACATAGAAGTCCTCATATCTTATGATGTACAAGTAATCAGGTACCTTTCGGTGATAAACAGTACTGTTAAACTCGTTAAATGAACCACAAAGTGAACCCGTTTGACAAATGTATTTTTCGCACGATTAATCTCAAATTCAGTGCGTCAACACTGATGTCGACACTCTAGCATTCTTTGTTTGCTACGGCATCACGAAAACATGACTTCATAAAAGCTGAAAGAAGCGTTTCATGGTTTCAATTTTTTTTTTGCTCCAAGTAAGGATTTGTCAAAAAGACAGATAAGAAGCTTCATTTTTGTCGCTGCGCTAATTTAATTTTTTGTGTGTTTTGTTTTTATTGTTCTCAATAAACCACAAAGTTGAGCTTGTTACGTAATGTTTTCTAAAGACGACGAAGGAAAGGTGGCTAGCATCCTAACTTAAAATTGTTATCAGCGGTTATGCAGTCCATTGTTTTATAATGTCCTCATCAGCAGTCGAAGATCTCACCAACTGTGCGAACCTCGCACACCTTCTGTAGGCTGCTTCGTTCTCTCTTCATAATTTTTTACTTTTTTCTCTTCTATTAGTATAAACATTTCATAATTGGGACAGTTTTAAAAATGTCGGGATCTTTCACCGTCTACACGTACCAGGGTTTTTAGTGGATTCATAAAAGTTCCACTTGAGAGAGCGGATTCAAGAATTTCTGGATTCGCATGCCAGATACTTGTGGACGGAAGGCCTTTCAACAAAGAAGAAGCTGCAGTTTAAAAACTATACAGGTATGTGTAGATTTTAGAGCGGTGTAAAGACACTTTAACACGACCGCTTCACTATTAAAATATCGTTTTTGAGGGCGAAAGACCATGTAATATGTATTGGCATGTTAAAGTGGCAAATGTCCTTATGAGATTTCACAGCTACATTGCAACTGAGACATGTTATATTTAAATTTACTCAAGTGTATAACGAATTAATATTCCGGATTTATTTGTTCAGACGGATATTTTTCATAGTAAGCCGTATCCAGCTAATCTGACCTTGTGACTCCATTTGCAAAACTGTGTATCATTAAGCCTGCGGTTGAAACAAAGTTGCGCTTCAGCTGTTAAAACTGTAAGTTCTTTCTAAAGCTGGTTTTCCACTAGGCAACTTTTTCCGCGCGAATCGAATTTTATTCGCGGCGAAAAAGTAGCTACTGTTCGAACTCACTTTTTCGTCGAATAGAAAAGAGCCGGCGACAACTGTGTCGTCTGTTGGAACTAAACAGCGCATGTCTGTACTCAAAAAGTGAAAAACCGGCTTAACTGGGCAAACGAACAGTTTGATTAACAATCAGTTTTTAACTTTGTGGCATTGTCAGATGGAACAAGAAGTAATTATGTAGCAAACGAGTTTGTGTTTACACGACATGATATACGATTTTGCAGACGTTCTCGCCCCTGATTGGCTAAATCCAGGGACTCAATCAGCTCGATTAAGTCGAATAAGCGCCCACCTCGAATGAACACCCAGCCTGAAGGCTAAAAAGATTATAAAAGACCCCGTCCTCAAATAAGCGCCCAGTCTTCTCCCTCCCTTACACCATCTCTGTCAGACAGCTGAAGTCACTGCACCTAATGCGACTGAGGTTTGGAAGACATCGGAGACTGTAGACTTTGTTGTTCGGTATTGTACTGAGACTGGACATCCATGATCCAACGTACATGTAAAGCTTTCAAGCTTTGAAAAAAATTAAAATTTCTGTTTTGTTATATATGTTTACGTTTTGTTCTTTG
This sequence comes from Umimayanthus nakama, assembly GCA_027574985.1. Taxonomy (NCBI): domain Eukaryota; kingdom Metazoa; phylum Cnidaria; class Anthozoa; order Zoantharia; family Parazoanthidae; genus Umimayanthus; species Umimayanthus nakama. The sequence goes on along the minus strand of JAOBRG010136993.1, from coordinate 13,227 downwards.
CTTTGTGTTTTGTTTGTAGAAAGTAAACCTGAAAACGTGTGATTGAAAATGGTGAAAACTTAATAAGCGTCCACAAAAAACCGCCAACTCTAAAGAACGGTGTTCGGAAGAAGATCGACCGTACTGATCTAAATCAACATTGATTATCGGTTGAAATTTATCTGAACATATATGAAGGAATTAATCAGTTAAAAGTTGCAAATATTTCAGTAAGGAAAGCTAATTTAATGAAAAAAATTAAGTTTAAATGTACATAGCTGCAGTGAAATACTTGAGTAAAATATTATGTAGAGCAAAAAAATAACGTGCATGACGTTTCTGACTTTACAGCAAGCTTGACAAAGGTTAAGAGTTTTTACTTCAGTAATCAGTTAAAAGTTGCAAATATATCAGTAAGGAAAGCTAATTCAATGAACAAACTTAAGTTTAAATGTACATAGCTTCAGTGAAATACTTGCGTAAAATATTATGTAGAGGAAAAAATAACAAGCATGACGTTTTTGACTTGACAGCAAGCTTGACAAAGGCTAGGAGTTTTTATTCAGTAAAGTAAAGTGATTATACAATAGTAATAATGATAATAATAATAATAAAAAAAAATAAATTTAATAATTATAATATTTCTAATAATAATAATAATGATGATGATGATGATGATGATAATAATAATAATAATAATAACTTTCTTGTTAAAAAAACGACCTGCTGCTTAAAATAGAATCGGCTGGTACTAACAGGAGACCTTTTAAAAATATGGAATTTAGATATAATCAATTTTAATTGAAATCGAGCTTAAGTCTTAACAAAACCAAAATTATTTTTAAAAAAACAGTGTTTTTTGTTTAAAACAGACACTATTGCAACCCCAAAAACCTAAATCTGCCTAAACACATTTTTTGGTCGCCCACATGGGGTCACGATCACGCCAATAGCTGTTTACGAAACTAACCCGAACTGTCAGTTTGATAATAAACAAAAGCGTTATGCTTTTCCTGGAAATTGCGTATAAATAATAAGAGAATTTGCTGGCAATTTTGACCCAAATATTGTTGCCAAACAGTTGCAGTTTCGAAGGAAAGAGAATCTCTTGAAGAATCTTGTACTTTTCGTCGAGTAGGTATGCTTGATTTTGGTATTTGCTTCTTTATAACTAAGTCAAACTAAAATCAAGATAATATATAACAAGACCTAAAGAAAAATACATGTATGGCAAAATCTTGTCATTACACCGCGACAAAAAAATTTAAATGTGTCACTTTAAATTCCTTTATTGTAATAACGGTGTTCCTCTGATGAAACTTATTCTAAGTATCTGTCTTGCAAGCGGACATCTATTAGTAATATTGTGAGTATTAAGATAAATCTTAAAAGTCATTTTAAAGCCGAACATCGACTAAATACTAGAACCCAGAAATTGACAAACCAATTAGAAGACACAGCTTCGAACAAGTTTCAATTTGTAGATTATGTTAACGTCGCATATACGTTCAATTTAGCGTTTCAATCAATGTCTTCTTTGGGGCACGAACATATATATGCGTTGCACTTTGCCTGACTATTTTACAGTAAGGTTTACTAAGGGCACTAAAATATATCGCAAGTGGAATTAGAGGTCAGATAATAAAACATAAACCATGTTTATTGACTAATATATTCTGGTATGTTGCTGCTGACAGTAGGGTAGCCGGACTGCTGAAACTGTGAAGGGTTAATTTATGTCAAGGAAACGTGGTTAAGAAGAGGTCAAGAAACCGCCGAGTAGAAACTAGAAAAGGTAAGGAATTTATAAAGCTATGATGCGTATCGATATTTCTAAGAACTGGTCTTGGTGACAACAAAATACATCAATTGCCAAAGTTGAATGGATAAAAATTCTTGTGGTCGTTGTTTTGTAACTTATATCAAGAACTTTATATCAGACAGGTCTTAACACCAGCAAATACAGTCAAACTTTTTCAGTTTGCCGAATTTAAAACCAGCAAAACGTACGAGGTTTTTTTTTTTATTGAACGTGACTTCGACTACAATGGCGTTTTATGTTATGAGTTTTTGAACTTACATATTTGGAATTTGCAGAGTATACATAAAGAATCCTAAACGACCAATGTTCTGTTTCATTCCTCGGAGATTTTAGATATCATGCAGTTACGTTTTGAGACCGTATAACTCTTTATTAGACTTCTATTGCATAGGCCTGAAAGATTGAACGTTTTTCATCTTAAAATAGTTAGAACTCGGAGTCTGATCTGCAAGTTAGCTGAACTCGAATCAACAATGTAGTTTTTTTTAAAAAAAAAGATATATTCAGTTTACGGCATTAGTCGGACAGACAGTTACAACTATCGTTCCAAAACAATCCTGCCCGCAAAAATTTTAATTACGGCTAATTTGGTGCAAAACATTCTGCAGTAAAGGGACATGCCTGTACAAATAACCTGTTATCGGTGGAGCTCGACTGACCATATACATTGTAAGAGGATGTGAAATCGACCTATCTTTCCCTTTAGTCCTGCTTTACTAGTACGTTTCTTTTACAATTATTCAAAACAAGCTTACGTATTTTCGTTTTCCTGTTTAATTGTTTTATTTTTTACTATTCGCGAAATGTTAGAATTGTGACCGAATGCATTCATATTATATTCCTTGGCACATACATGCAGCAACAGCCAATAAAGATTGAAAAAATAGTAATACTCATCATAATAACAATGATAATAATAATAATAATAATATAAATAATAATAATGATAATAATAATAATGATATTTATAATAATAATTATAATAAAATAGTAGTACAACAATACTATCAATCTTTCTTCATTTGTCCAATTTCCAAAAAGTGATAAAAGTCTAAGATCCATACTAGATTTACACTAAAAGTACGAAATGTTACCGGCAGTACTATCGCTAATTAAATAATTAAATACTGAAAGAAACATATCGTAAAGAGAAAAGAGTAAAGAGCCTGAGAAATTTACGAGGGAAGAAAAGTTAAAAGTTTTGTAAAACAAACAGTTTTGGTTGATACCAAGAATATTTGAATAAAATACCTGACTTCAAAAGGTGAATAAGCGAGCTTAATTTTAAATTTTATCTCCCCAACGTTCCTTACTACGTTATGGCAATAAAAGATGGAAGTGTGTGTAATAATTAAATAATTATACCTAATTTGCGATCAGTGGGTATCATACTTAGATTCCCTAGCGTATTCAAGTCCTTTTTAAAGCCTACTTAATTTTAATTTCAATTTTTTTCTACTTTGTTTTTACATTGTGCGTTTGACCTTGTGTTTTCAGAACTCTGTGAACGGGCCGCAGGAGCGGTCGAAAATTCAGTGAAAGATTTTTTAGACTATAAATCACATTTTTAATTGTATATATACCTAATTTACTTTTTAAAGTTTTAGATCAGTTGCAAACCCCTTAATTAAATAATTTCATCTCATAATTCAACAATTTTTAAAAATTTTAGCTATGTAAGATTTTTTTTTTCTTGTAGAACTGTTTTTTCTTCGGATATCTTTATAAAAGGTAATTGCTATTGTCACATTGATATAAACTTACCACATTTTTAAGGCACCAATAAACTTATTTGAAGTTCTGTTTTACTACAGGTACAAAATGTAGCATTCTTACTAATTTTGTACTGAAACAAAACTTTCTACTTCTCTCTATAATGCACTAAATAAGTTGGATAAAATAAGTGTTCATATAAAAAAGAAATATTTGTTTTGCCAATTTCAAACAAATTCAATTTGATTTTAAACAGATTTAAAAAAGCCGTAGACTATAAGAAGAATTATAGTAAAAATATTCAAGCAGTCTTTGGATAGATTTTGCCATTTATCAGAGGCAGGACGTTTTTACTTCTGATTTGTTTCCTAAACTCTGTCAGTAATGTTGAGCTTTTACCAAAGCAAAGGTAAAAGAGGATTTTTGTCTGTTTAAAATATATTGGTTAAAAGGTTTTAACGTAAAAACTTTTTCAACCTCTTGGGTAATCTTCAGACTTAAAACTTCTTTACCATTTTATATGATATATTAACTCGGCGAAGAGAAATACGTCGAGAAAACGCTTGTCTTAGACAACGGTATATAAAAAATATTAAAAATAATAATGACAATGGTAATGATAATAATAATGAAGGTATAATAACAATGATAACAATAAAAATAATAATACACTATAATTAAATCAACTAAATTCACGCTAAGTTGTTTTAAACCAGGCCATAGAATACTAAATCAATCTTTTTTCTAATTAGAAATTATACTAAGATACGTAACAACGAAGTACTTTAATATAAAGCTAAAGGTAAAAACAACCATAAAACAATGAAGTATGCAAATGCACAAACAGGCGCCGCTAAAATCATATTTGCCTCACTCCTGCCCTGCCCAGCTTTTCCTTTCTCCAACCCATTCTCTTCTCTCAAACTCCACCAAACCCCGAAGGGCACAAAACAAAACACAGTTATATAGAGCAACGCATTCTTGATGTTACCGTATGCAAGCCAGAACAATAATTGATGTCTTCTCGTTGCTAAACTTTAGAACTTGAAAATTAAACGCCTCTCCCGAATAAACGCCGCCTAAAAGTGAGGAAATATATTTGTTATCCAACCATACACCGTTTTTATAGGTTGTATTAATTTGCGTTTATTCAGGTCAAGTTATTTCTCTTTCAGGTTTATAATCAATAAACTATAGTGCTTTTTATCACTTTATTAATGTTTGTTTAGGCTAGCACGCAAAGCTTTAACATCCTAATATCTTTCCGCAGAAAAAAATGTGGCCCTTCTTTGTTATGCAGGGCCACTCTACCTTCCAAGATGGGCAGTATGAAGTTGCCAAACAGCACTATACCGTCGCACTTCAACATCTTCGGTTAATGCCTGCTTGTGACGAGTTTCGTGCCGTGATAGTAGAGATTTTCTGCAGGAGAGCTGAATGTTATCTACACCTGGTAGGATAATGTTTGTGTGTAAACTTTTGGTCTTAAATACCTTGTCGTTGTTCAACTCGGACCGATCGGTATCAAACTAACCCTAACCCGTAACAGAATTATCCCTCATCAGTAATGTTTTGCATGCTTTTCATGATCTCTCAGCCTATAAAGTGTGTAACTCACCCACACACTTCCCCGCTGTGGAAAAAAGCTCTGCTGCCACTGTTTTTTTGAAAACATGATGGAGCTCTTCAATCGAACCCTTAGCAGACTTTAACTTCAAGGCGGTCCGCATGCGCTAGCGAAATTGGTCAAAACCTGCATTTAAGCATCAACATCCTTGGAAACCCATGGCGACCAAGTCAAGAGGAGAAAGAGATCCATCCCTCTTTACCTCACTGCTCTTGGCTTGTTGGCTTTACTGGGCATCCGAGTCTGAAGCAGCTGGGTCTCCAAGAATGCAGTTGCAGCAGTATGGTAATTATGGTAATTGTTTCATTTTACTCTGAAAAGTGCGCGTGGATGCATGTTTTTCAGTTTAGGTGGGGATGGGGAGGGGAAGGAGAGATAAGGAGTCCCATGTTGTTGAAGTTCCCGTGTCGTTACACCGTTTACTGACGATGTCAGAATATGTCCGCGTAAACCTGTCTCAATTAAAGTAGTTGTTGTATTTGTTTGAATTTGTTGTATTGTTACGTTCTTAATGTAAACTAAATGAGTGATCACGTTTCATTCTATTGAAGGATGAAAACGAAGAAGCTCTGCTCGACGCCGTTGCAGGTACGTACTCAAAAATGGAACAACCAGCTCCATTTAAAAAAAAAACAGGGATTGGAAACTAGTCGTCATTGCTTCTTTGGTACATAGCCAGCTGCCACTGTTGTGTTGTTGAGCGACGTTCTGAAGTTTGGCTGCCGTCAGTTAAGCCTTATTTCAAAAAAGAATCATATTTTACGGGCCATCTTCCATCTACTGCACATCAGTGTAGGCAGATTTGTATGCCGCGGTCAAATTGTATATATTTCATTTCAGGCACATTGTCATTTGCAATATTTGATTGACAGAAATGTAAACCAAACTCTGGATTAGAGCCAATGAAGATCTATTTCGAAGGTTCACACCAGTTGATGCGCTTTATTATAGGCAGATATTTTTTGCGCTTTCTGATTGGTTGTTGAGGACTCTGGATTTAACGTAAGGAGTTTTCACTTGCACGCAGTTATTGTCGTTTATAGAGAAAAAATTGCTGTCATAAATTACTTATCAACCTCGACTGAAAGTTGATCCTTTACGGGAGTATCAAACTTCAGCCTTGACGCATGAAAACTGTACATTTGGCCCTCCGTTAACGTTAAGATCAACCGTATCACTTTTTTCCACCGACTCGTTGACTCACAAGACGATGTTGCTGTTCTATGCTTATTCCATGTAAAGTAACACTAAAAAAACACAGTTTTTTTCTTATTTGCGATAACGTTATCAATCAATACAAACAAAAGCGTGCTTTTTAGAATGCTATAAACTAAGAATTTGCTTACTTTGTTTCGAATCCTTTATTTTAGCAAAGGAGATGTTACAAGAACAAAGCAAAGATGATCCAAGTCAATCTTTGTACGCGTCTTATATGTTGATGACAGCACAGGAGAGGGTGGGGAATATCGCAAGTGCTTTCGTTTGCTCAATTGCGTACAAGCGTCTCAACCCTGAGGTTAGTCAAGGAAGGTTGGAGTGTGTGGTAAGGTGGTTTACCATCCTATTGGGTTGTTGGGTAGCGTGATTTACCAGCCTATGATAAGTTGGAAAGGTTTGTTTACCATGGTGTTTGGTAGGGTGATTTATTATACTACAGAAGAGTATCTTAGGGGATTCAATTTTTCATGCTGTAGCTATCTTAAAGGGTTGGGATTTCAAGTTCGAAGTATGTGAAGATCAATGGAAATTGTTTAGGGTCGTTTAAAATAGCTTCGCCGGACAACCATTCAGTTGCACTGCAAACTTAATTTGCCTCCTGTGTTTTTCAAATGAACATCTAGGAGATCTTTCCATGTCACGATCAGCTGATAATTGACCCAAGCAACTTTTCAGACACGTCATTTTTGAGACTTGATAAACAACTCTGTATCACATTTAGACCATTATTTTCTTAGTTATTAAATGAGGCTGATTTTTTTAACCGCGAAAGTGCTAGTTACATGGACCATTTGAAACATGAATAAGACATGATTTAAAGAGGTACAACTGTACTTGGAATTAAAAAAACGAAACATATATCACTTGACAGACCTAGTGTTTTCAAACGCATTTATTCATTTATTTTTTTCGTGTCTCTTCGCTCATTAGATATCTTATATTTGACAGACGTTTTTGTGACAAAATGAGGTCCTTTTTGTCCAAATCCAGTAGACATCTTTCAGTGAAGTCTCCATCCGGATTGCAGCTATGAAAAGCTTCTTTGTTGGACTTATGGGTTTGATCTTAGTATAGCAATTGCGATAGTCCGTCAATGCAAAACAGTGTCCGTTGTCGAATATGACATAAAGTTTGCTTTCTGGTTGTATGTTCCAAAAAGTGACTGCAAACGATATAATAAGCACAGTAAGGGTTCCCCTTCCTCTAATTGACCACTCTCAAGCTCTTATAAAATGCATTACTATTTGAGTATTAACATTATCATCAACACGTTAGACTATACGGACACCGGGAGTTCTTAGCCTCTGCAGTAAATAATTTAGACCGGAATCGATTGGCTTCTGAAAAATAAAAAGTGTAAAATAAGAAATGCCCTGAAGAAGCTTTCAAAATCACATTATAGTACAACGTTACAGCAGCATTTTGATAGCCCAGAAAAGCCGTTTGTGAAAAACATGTGCAATTACAAAGAAAGATACTTAGATTTCCTGTTTTTTTGAAGGAAAACGTATCATTTTTGGAGCAGGCAAACCGAAGTTACGATGGTTTGAAGATAGGCGTTTCTCTGACAAAAATGATGCCTTTTTTTTGATTTCAGTAGACACGTACATCTTTTGGAAAATCCAAAGTAACATTTGATTTGATTTTGTACGCATGTGCAGAGAGACAAATCAGCAGTGGTCCGACTGAGGGGAAAACTTAGAGACCTCATATTCCAGGTGCGAATAAAAAGCTAAAGTTAGAGTGTAATCTTTAAAATAGGGAAATGGAAAGATTTAGATAAGGGATGTACTTTTTACATGCATAAAAGGAAAGAGGGTTTTGGGCAGGGGTAGTACGCATGCATGTTGTTACGGGAAAGGTGGTGGTACTGCAACACAACAATACAGCATAACACGATGTGTCATAGCAGGATTAAAAGTACATTCAACACATAACACCGCAATAAACATTCAGCACAACAACGCAAAAGAATACAACACATAACAACAAAACGTGACATGACATGCTATCAACATTCTGACACGGCTAAATCACAATGCAGTGCAGTTCTAAAGTATGACAAAATCTGCAGAACAGAATAGTCCTTTTCACGGTTCCTGAAAAGTAACCAAGCTTAGACATGAAACCGAGGCGAAAGTTGTCCTCGCACAGTTAGAGAGGTGGAAACAATAGACATGCTAATAAGTTTCTTTCTTATGATAATTATTTTCGCTTCTCTAACTGTGCGAGGGCAACCTTCGCCTCGGTTTCAAGTCTAAGCCTGGTTACCTTTCAGGAACCGTGAAATGGACTATTGTGTTTTAACGTTGTACGATTATTTCCTTTATTCCGACTAGTTATTTCTTTGATGAAAAGGTTTTGTTTATATTTTATTTTATTTTATTTCACTTTCAGACTCTTTCCACAGAATTCCTTTTTAATTTTTCTTCCTGTTTCAAAACTAATAAAGAAAGCTTGATTTGGTCTTCACTGTAAACCTGACTTGGACATAAAAGAGTTGTTTTTAAAAAACCCTATTTTTCCACGTTGACGAGTAAGCTGAAAATGGGTTTTAATCAACTAAGGTTGATATGGTATGTTTTTCATCTGAGAGGTTTGGTGTGTAGCTTATGCTTCGAGTGTCAGTCCGCCTTCGTTAGATCAGAGGAAAAAATAAAACAAATAATTTGATTTGATACTGTCTTGTTAATTAATTGAAAAGTGAGCCAAATGGTAGAAAAAACAATTAGAAACTGTTGTAAATATTTTGTTAAAGGTCGACAGCTTACTTTACTATTTATTCATTTTATAGGATGAAACAAAACATCACGAACGTTTGGTGGAGTTAATAGAGCTTGGTATCCAGTATTTCGACAGTGAGCAATACGAAACTGCGGTTGAAATATTTACAGAAGTCAAACAGTTGTTTTCATTTCGTTACACGCCCTACTTGCTTTTGTTGCGAGCTCGGTGTTTGTTAAAACTGGTAGGTAGTTAAACAAACTTGTTTATGTTAGAAAAATTAGTTCAGAATCAGGGATCATGAAATCTATGTTAACGCAAAGTAAAATAAAGTTAAGTTGATTTTCTAACCTATAAGTTAGACACCTACTCAACTGAATAAACTCTTGAAATCTTTGGAGGCATTTTTTGAACTTACTGGCATATGCATCTTCCGTTTCTGTTAAAAAACATTACAGCAAGACATTCATTTTGATCCCAAAAAGCTCAGTACCTCACTTTTTGTTCTTTTCCAGGGTAAAATCTCAGAAGCAAAGGAACAATGTGGAGAAGGTACAAACCACCTGCTTTAACTAACTGTAAAGCCGAGGGCACAATTAAAGCGTAATCGCGAATATGGAGTACCGTAAATGATCGACTAAGCGCCGCGGCGCTCATTGCAAATTCCGAGTTAAAGACGCGGCGTTTATTCAAGTGCAGCGCTTATTCGACAGCGGCGCTTATTTCAAATATACCAGCACGTACTAGAAGTCTCAAATTATTTTAATTTAATCAAGTGATTAACCAACACATTTTATTATATCCCCCTTTTTTAATAAATGTACCAGACAAAAGTGGAGTTTTAGTCAATGTCAATGTCCTCATCAGTTTCTTCGTCACTGTCAATAATCATTGCTAGATTATTTTCTGAAGGTAGATAAATCAAATAAACTTCTGGTTGAGGTTACAGGAAAAACGAAAGCGCGAAGTTGGGCTGGTGGTTCCCGCTCAGTTCACAGCATACACGGTGAATCAACGACACATACAAGTGTAGACGCGGAATTAATTAAGAAGAAGGAGAAATTTAAACTGTCAGAATTGTTACATGAGCCCGGTTGTAAAAGTTATGCAACAATAAAACTTTAATGTTATATACTGACCGTGATCAAATTCTCAATCATGTAAATGTTACGGTTAGCGCGTTTAAAAAGGAATCTATGGCGTTTATTTATAAATTCTTAAATAGGCGCTGCGGCGCTAATTCAACAGCGGCGCTTATTAAATCATTTTTGGTAGAACTGCGGCGCTTTTTTGACAGCGGCGCTTATTTGACAGCGGCGCTTATTCGAGTAGCGGCGCTTAATCGATCAGACCTGTTGCCCTTTGACATAACTTGAATGCTCAGTATACACATAGCGAAAGGAATTATGGTCTGGCAGTAACGAAAGAACTTTGCACTTGACTACAAGTTTTTGCATTGCTAAACCTTAACTGCAACAAATTTGAAAAATCGTTGAAGTATATTTTACTGCAGAAACAGAAGTGTGGTTCTTCTTTTTTTTGAAAAATCAATAACACGTTTCGGTATGATAAGATAACCGTTTTGAAGAAGCTGTTTACTGACAGGTACTTGCATCATGTCATCAGCATCGATAAATACCTACTCATATCGCCAGTATACCAGCCAAATTAAACTTTGATGGGCTCTTTTGTGGTTTTATGCCTAATGATAAGAAAACTTAGTTGTGTTAGATATGAGCTAAAATATCTATTAAGTGTCGCTGTAATACCTATGTACGTTTTTCGACAAGCAAATGGTTGTTCTATTTTAGGTGGTGATTAAGTTTATTTTAATAACGTTTAGATCACCTCAGTTTGGATCATCGTGGTTTATCAGTGTTCTGGGCCAAAATAAAAAAATGATCTACTGGTTTTGTGAAAAAGCATCCAACTTTAGTAGCATTGGCTGACCGAAGCTATTTAGTTTTGGTGGATAACGCTTTCGTTTAAAATTCTTTTAGGTTAATTGTGAAATATAAGTGTCAAACTTTTGAAAATAGCTATGCTTCATTCAGCCTTGCAATATTTCCTTTGCTTAACATTGCAGACATCTCTGCGGTTCAGTTAAGGTGCGGCTACATGATGCAACATTGCACGCAACATTTTGCGCAGTCGTGTCAATTTGCCAATTTCGTGTAGCCACCCTTTGCAACATTGCACGCAAAATAGGTCTTCGGGGATGAATTATGTAAACTTTTCTATTTTAATTATGCTTTTGATGTTTGCATAACTTAGAAGTCTAAACCAGCCCATCCAGCTGATCTGAGTCCCTCGAAATAGCCAATCAGGGGCGAGGACGTCTGCAAAACCGTATATCATGTCGTGTACTGAAACACAATTGTTTTCATTTAGCCTTGAAAAACTTGTTTGCTTCATGTTTACTTCTTGTTATTTTTGACAATGCTACATAGATACAAAGTGGTTGTTAGCCGAACTGTTCGTTTGCCCGGTCAGAAAGAACTTACAAACTTTACAGATGAAACTCAACTTTGTTTCAACCGCAGATCTCATGATACACGGTTTTGCAGATGACGTCATAAGGTCAGATTGGCTGGATTGAACTGGTCAAGTAGCTCGCAAACTGACCGCTGAGTTGCCAGCTGGGCGACGAAACAAAAACATATGATGTGAAGATAATATATTAAATCAACTTTTTTACACATGAACAATACCTATAAAATACTTACCTTCATAAAATTAAATTAATATCTATTCCTCCTAAAATTTCCAAGTCACACGGGAAGTAAGCGAGTTCGCCGCCATTTTTTTCTTTGTATTTTTGGTGGTCAGCGGGTTCTCGTCTCGAGTAAAATAAACTTGGCTGATAATCTGATAAATTGCGTGATTTATCGCAAGGTTTGTTTCAAAGGGTGGAGACACGGTGAAATCGTTGCAGGCAACGTTGCAGAAGTAGAATGGAAATCTTATCCGGAAACGTTGCAAGCGACGTTGTGTGCAACAGTTTCAGAGGTGACAAACGGTGCAACTATGCATGCAGTGTTGGATCGTATGGCCACGCCTTTAAACCTTGGATTCAAATGTTTTAGATTAAGCAGGCAGTTCTAAGTATGTTTGCACGTGCATGTTAGCAAGAAAATATGGTTTAAATCAAGCTGAATTATACGATGCACTCTTAGTTATCTGAACAAACAAATTTTGGTGGCACCTTTCCGCTTCAATATTACATCCTGTACTCTATGTGTGGTTTTTGAAGTTAATGTGTAATTCATTCCAGTTCTGCATCGGGACCCTTCTGACGAAGATGCTCTCAAGTTAATGGATGAAATTAGAAAACAATCCTGCAAGTCAAATCCAGCAACAAAGAAGGAGAATATGGTAACTTTTTTATCAAACTAGATTAAAACACAGGGTCTGCAGAGCAACTTTGAGATTTTTTTTTTTTGGGGGGGGGGGCACCGTTAGGGACTTGATAATCGGGGGCACAAAACACTTTTTCATACTAACTCTTTATAGTTTTGAAAATATTGGGGGAACGTGCCCCGTGCCCCCAGCCCCCCTGCCCTGCTCCGCGGTCCCTGAAACACATCAAATCATACCATAACACATCAATTCAAGTATCATATCATATGTCATATCATATCACACCATATATCAAATCATATCATACCATATCTTATCGTTTCATATATCATATCATAATATGTCACATACTATTATGTTATATTGTACCATATCATATCGAATCATATGCCATATCATATCATACCATATTATACCATATCATATCTTGTCATATCTTATATGGCATACTTTGTCATACGATATCATACCGTATCGTATCATGTGTGTCATACACCATGCTTGCTTCATGCTATGTCATGTCATATTGAATTTGCCGTGTTCTATCGCAAATCCGAAAAATTTGATTGGTTACATTGGCGTTGTATATTTGCTGATATACTACACTACACGCCGATGCATTTAGCATGCAGGAGTAGCAATGATTTGAAGTTTATCTTACATATTTGATTTATGGTAAAATTGATATAAATAGCAGATATGTTATTGAGTCCGCACACATAAATACAAAATAATATCTATGCAATAGGTGACCATTGTTTGGTAATTCAATACCTAGAAATAA
>JAOBRG010136771.1:0-18959 GCA_027574985.1 Umimayanthus nakama | reverse complement strand
ATTAAAAAATAATCCAATTTCAAAGTTGCAGCGTAATCTGATATGATCAGCGAAACAGGTGCCGTGGTACAATTGAAATGGTTCGGTTTACTCAAAACGACTCGGAAAACAAAAGCAAAACCTGGGAGTACGCAAGTGTACACACACCTTACTAAAAACATTTTTCTTAAACTCACTTTAAGAAACATAAAAATTCTTTTGTTATAACCTGTATTATATGAAACCGGTTCTATAAGTTGTTGTCAATCATTGTGAGATTCTAATACGCGTTGTTTACGGCTTTTGCTAACAAAGCGGATAGTATCTATAAACATAAAGATGAGACTTCCTTTCTAACCACACTCTATTAGTTTAGGGATTTTAAACCTCATTTGTTTCTCGGCAAGATCTCCTAACTTCGAAAGTGTTCTTGAAACAAGAAATAAAGACGATGTTCTTTGAACTCCAACTTTCAAATGTTCTATAAATTCTTTACATTCTAGTACACTTTTATTGGAGTTTATTTTGATTAATTTTGAAAACAGGAAGTATGGTTTAAGAAAACCTAGCCTACCCAGCTACTTCCATGAAATCCACACAGTCAGCTACTGTTTTAAAGAGTTCTGAAGCTGCACGCGCTTAACAATAACAATGACAATACCAATACTAAAACCAATAACAACAACAACCATAACAACAACAACAACAATAACAATAACAATAACAATAATAATAATAATAATATTTATTTAACCACGTCTCGCCCAAGAGCTACAAAGCTCGTTCAAAATACGAACGTGACAGTATTACATATTGTTCTTCATATTTATCCCAATCAGTTGAACAATAAGTAAGGAAATATCTAAATAAGTTTTATTTTTTGTCAAAAACTATTTGAGCGATAAGTTACAATATAAATGTCATGATACCATTCAGAAAGGTTCTATTTAATACTGAGTTCCTTGCACATCCATTTGAAAATATTTCTTAGTCGTCCACTTTTATTTTCTCGTACAGAAGGCTGCCTCTAGATCACAAGGCAAGTTGTGAGACTTTTCATCGTTAAGTTTAGGCCTGGTATTCCAAACAGACTAGTCGTGTATATTGTTGCTGTTTTGTTCTAACATGTTTGATAGAACCGCAAGCTGTGAAGTTTTTATATTTTTATGGTTCACAACAGCCGCGAGGTCTTTAAATGATACAGGTAATCGAGACTCGTTTGCTCTTGGTTGTGCAGCACAATTACAAACTTTTTTCTTCATCTGATTTAGAATGAATTGAAAAGCTTTCCTGTACTTTGGAAGACGCCAAGCATATAAGAAGGGATTTATAAAAGAATTTGCAAACACCAAGCCCTTCACCAAATTAAATATCCATAAAAAAATTTCCCTGACGTCTAAATCGGTTGTCTCCTTTAAACAAAACTGGTCAATAGCTGAAAGTAGTGTATAAGGGAAAAGGCAAATTTCAAATACTATTACCATTGTTAATGTTATCCTTGTAACAGCTTTTTCTCTATGGAAGGCATTTTGCAAAACAACAAAGTTCGCTGAATCAACACTTCTCTTAATATTCAATGCTTGAGCGCGAACCGCGCAAATCACCGCTATGTTTAGAACAGCTAAAGCAACTGACGCGATAGCCATGTGAGCACCTGAAATGGTTATGAAGATTGTATAATACGTATGAAAAGTTTCAAATAGCACTGTAGGTAGTCCAAAACTGATACAGTAAATCCATATACATATGTTCACAATTCGAAGCTTCTTTTCTGTCACTCTGTCCTTGTATTTTAGTGGAGTTGTAACAGCTATTTTCCTGTCTACGGACAAAGCAATAAGAGTGTACACCGAAACACCAACTGCGCTCAAAGACGTGAATGCTATAATGTTCATGGAGACAATACCAGTATGGTTGATAGCAACAAAAATAAACCAAACTGCCGTTAGTGGAGCTAAAAGCGTCCCAACAAGAAAATCTGCTAGAGCCAAATTGAATATCAAGCAACTAGATGGAGAGCTTCTGATGTTGTTGAATGGATCGAGCAAGATAGCAGCAAGAACAAATCCATTTCCCATGACAATGACGGGTAAAAACAGCAATATGGCGCTCCCATTGATCAAAGAAATGTCTGTAAAAGCGTCTTGTAAGTATTTGGTAGCAAGAGCTTGAGTGGTGTTAGCGCTGTCGAACATTGCAGCTGAAACACCATTGATCCGTTTTCATTGATAAAGGCAACGGCAATTGCAGGTTTGTCAGCGGTTTCTACAAAAATGTTTCCTAAAAGGTTTGCTGGAAGCAGATAAGATTACATCAGAGTTTTGTTGCCAGAAGACGATTATTACTTTAAATCAAATGAAGATCAAATGCAATTGAGTTGAATCATTAGTTATTTGAAACAAAAAGGATATAGAAGAAACATCACGTATTATAAAGTTTCTTTTGGAATTGACGTCAAATTTGTTTCTTAACAACTGCTGTTACTGATCTATCCGAGGAGAACGAACTGGGAAGTTTTTCATCATACAATTAAATTTGTATATAGAATAAAGTTCCGGTGTAATACTTTCCAATTATATAAATGAAATCTGATATCTATTTCCGACGCCTTGATGCAAATGTTTAAAAGACATTTTTTAAAATGGAGAAACCGTTTGCTAAGTCACTTTTTGGCCGGTTGTGATGACACGCACGTGTTAAAAAGAAAATAATGAAAAATCTTTTGATATACAAATCAAGTGGACGTCAATAATTTAGTTTTCAAACTCTCATTTATACAATGCGTTTTTTAAGCATATTTTTTACCCAAGATCGTAGTTTTGAAGTTTGGAACAAATGAAAAATTACCCTTAAACAATAGTTCAAGACTTACTTAAAAATAAAAAACAAAAATCTTCACAACGAACAGTTTTAAGAACATTTTTTGTTCCATTTACAGCTATTTCAAAAAAGGTTGTCATAATCAATTGTCGATATTGGAACCGAAAAGAACTATGGGTACAGTCATAGAGTCATAGTGAGTAATAGTGCATCAGCGAAGATTGTTACTGCTTTGCATTGGCGTTATATTGGGAGCCTGCATTCCATATTTTGCAAAGTCGACAATGCCAGTATTAGATTATTTATACTGTTTAAAACCCACAGTTCCTTTCGGTTCCAGTATCGACTATTTGACTATGACAAGTTTTTTTGAGATAGCTGTATGTTCAGAGTGTCCCAAAGTGATTGTGATTCTTTAGGAAATACGGTTCCGGGTCCTCGTTATTCAAAGTTATGGCTTTTGTTATGCCGTTATTAAGTTGGAACTTTGAAAAGGAGAAGTTCCTTTCTAATTAACAGGACAGCCACCATTGAACGCGTTATGTAAAACAAGCGAGCAATCTCAGGCAACGTCCCTTGTAATGTTAAACCTTATGTTGCGTATTGAACTGTTTAAAACCAAGTTGAGACGACTGGAAGTATTGATGTAATTGCCAGACCAGCCAGAGCCGGAACATCCGTGATTGAATTGCAGGAATAAAGTAGAGATCAAATATTCCAAAAGTGACAACATAACAATGCTTACAAGTCAACTGAAAGAGCGATCGTAGTACGGTCAATTGGAACCTGTATTTGTATTCTAGTGCCCAACAAAACTTCCAAAAGCACCCCTGCCTTTTTGGGTTGACATCTTCAAACCACTAAAAAGATTCTGACTAGATCACTGGCAAACCTGCAACTCACACCCAGGCTCTAAGAACGCGTAGAAATTAAACCTTCCTTTACATTATCAACTGCGGAAATACCTAGTTAGTCTTTTTCCGACTTTGCTTGGCATAAATGTCAACAAGAACATTTTAGTTTTACTTCAATCGAAAAAACCACATCGCAGTACGTTGTTTTCTGACGCCCAAATATAACTTCGTCACACTTTGTTCTGCTCCACCTCAATTCCTCATTGCTCATGTACTTTTCAAGATTTTGCTTAAATTTGTATGTATGAAATATACTGGACACAGAGTTGTCACTGTAAACTGGATGTGAAATTCAAGGACTTTCCAGGAACTTTTCTAGCAATTTCAAGGACCTTTGTACCAAATAAAATAAACGTTATTTAAACAATTTTCTTACCCTGTATGCAAATTCTGCAAAAAGCTTTACAAGATTTGCTTCAGGGGTAAAGTAAAATCCAGCCACTGTTTTTACTTTCAAACATTGTTATATCGAAGATTGAACTACGATTATAACAATTTTAATTATTTTTTGCGCTCAAAGGTAAAATGTTTTGCCCATTCCAGGATTTTCAAGGACCGTGGCAACCCTGTAGACATTGTCATTGTTGTTGTTGACAAAATGGAGAGAAGAAAAAAGGATGATGGAACGGAAAAAAGGAAGAGCAAAGGGAGGGTATGAGGGAAAAAGTACTTTCTCTTCTCATTTCTTCTGCTAGTCATTCCTTTGCTCATGTCTCTGGTATAGGTCGGGATGAGCTACCACAGACAAAACCGCGCTAGGCTTTGTTACATAAATCTGGATTTTCTTTGAATTTAGTACCTTCAAATAATTTTAAGAGGATAGAAAAACTTTTAAGAAACTATGAAAAGTTTTATAGCAAAATTTAAAATAATTAGTAAAAAAAACCAAAAACAGTTCCATTCAACAGTTAGTTTCATGTTTTGCTGACCGTGTGAATATAAGATCGACGGCTTGGCCAGGAGTAAAAACACTAACAAGTCCTTCCGACCGCAATTAAAGTGATCAAGATAATATGGCAGTGTCGCTGGCTGGAGTCGGAAATGTTTGAGTAAGCCGACAAAACACTAATATTTTCATGACTAATTTAAAGATTTTTAGAAACCTCTGCGAGATTTTAGGGAAAAATGACAGTAAGTAGAACTTTTAGAGATGATTTTCGGATAGAAAAGGCCTAGTCGCCGCGCCTGCTGACGTCATAGTGGAAAAGCGTAACTAGGTGATTGCAGATCCATAGCCACACCCATTGTTTTAAACGTGATTGACAGAACCAGTCGCACCTTATGTGGCAGTCTCTTACCGACATCATAGCCTTTAGATGAATGTGCTGTTTTGCATACCATCACGAAGCATTTCAACACCACGTGTCATGTAAAGCTGCGTTTCGTCATGGAAACCAGAGTTTTGAAATGTTGTTGTTATAATAAATTAGTACACACCAGATGTTTTTAAGATTGATACAGTAGTGTAGATTTTAGTATACACTCAGTTCATCAACCTTTTACAAAACCTTTAAAATCTTATTGTTGTAACGTATGATAGTATTTTGTGTTTCTCTAATACATACGTATTTTACGCTTTCTCTCATGTGTTTCGTCATTATCCCGTAACATATGTGACATTCTATAATAATCTTTCTTCAGCAAAGCAATTCTCAAAGATAAGTAAGTTTTTTCAGATTTTATTTTTTACGTTTTCTGAAGTAGTTTGTAATACTGGGCCCGGCCGTACGAAACATGAGAATCTTTATCAAGCGGAAAAATCTTTATTTAGTTGATAAATGTTGCTCGTTGTCCAATCAAAATTAAGAACGCAACATTTTTATCCGCTGAATAAGAAACTATCCGCTGGGTAAAGTTACTCACTCTTAGCACAGCCGGCCTCTGTTAGTTCGCTCTTAGCTGCAAATTAGAAGTGAAATGCAAGTAAATAAGAACGCTGCCCCCAGTAAAGTCTCTTTGTCACTCCGTGCGACCTTCTTAATGTAGTATTGAAACAGACCGTGTATCTGCAGCAGTAAAAAGAAAAACGATCAAGTTAAACAAACAAACTTGATTCAGTTTGTATATCCACAAACTCATCGCTATCGTCTGCTCTCATTATTTTATGACAAACATAAACGGAAACACTTGCATATCAAAAGAAGATGGTTTCTTGTAATGCAATGAAGACTGAAGAATGAAGTTTGAAGAATGAAGAATGAAGAATGAAGCTTTAGAATGAAGTTTTTCATTTTGAAATTTGCAAAAAAAAGCCTTACAATCGCTGATAAATTCCGAATCGCACGAACAAACCATGAACTACGAACGAAAGATCCCATTGGCTAAAAGACAATATAAGTAACACTATTGTTAAAGCGCACAAACCTTAACAAAGAAAGAAAGAAAAAACAAAGAAAGCGTGTTTGTAGAGTTAAGCCTTACTGTAAATTTGTGCACTAGTTGGACATATATGCATGAAAAACTTGTAAACTCATTTATTCAATCAGCGAACTTTGTGACAACGGCAAGCGACTCGCAAGACATCAGTCTGTCGTCCAACAAATGTTCCAAGAGTTATTTTATCTTAATGACTTTTAGTACATAAACACTAAAAAGTTCATCACTTAAGGTGAAAAAAGAAACAGTCTGGAAAGAGGAAAAACAAGCCAGCATTCAAGGGCACAAAGCCGAAATTAAAATCCATACGAATGATCAAGTTTGTTGTTACGCCAGGTCACGCATGTCAACTAAAAATAAAAGATAGCTTATCTCCAGCAATCGCGGATGAAATTCCAGAACAAAAATATGTTGAAGGTCTAGATAAACTTGTTATATTTTTTTTCTATTATCGTTCTTCATCCGCCATTTCGGGGAACACTGTGCAAAAAGGCGCCGTGACTCCCAAGTCTGAAGTTTAAACTCTGAAGAATGAACATTGAAGAACGAAGAATGAAGAATGAACATTGAAGAATGAACAATGAACATTGAAGAATGAACAATGAACAATGAACATTGAAGAATGAACAATGAACATTGAAGAATGAACAATGAAGTTCATCGTACTTCTCAACTGAAAAAACTTGATTTTCCTTGTTTAAAAAACGGGAAAAGTTTCTTGCGCTGACCAAATCTTCCAACACCCCTCTCCCTTAAGAATCAAATGGTCTGTGCTCTGCCCACAATACACATGTGGGGAGAGGTTGGTCTCAGCACAGAGAATCCGACGTTTTACCGACTAAACGACTCCGCCATATCTGAATGGCACCTTATTGATGTTGGATGAATATTTCTAGCTCGAAACATTAAAAGAGCAAGGGAAGTTGTTAGGGTATAAATTTCAAAGATTTAGTTTAAAAGTTATGAAAGAAACTAAAGAAAGTCGCTTGATTAGCCAACTGAACGCTACAGCGCACTATTAAAGGTAAGCAATCGGATATCTCCCCCCCCCCGCCGCCGCTCTGCACAGACACATTGCCTTACTTATCTACATTGGTATTTAATGCAGGTCAACTACTCGGGGAATACACAAAAAATAGCCGGTATGGGAGGGTACCCAGGTACCGAATTGAAGCTCTGGGCTAAGCCACCAATTGTCGCAAGCTACTATATCTCAGACAAAAACATTGGACAGTTGCTTTCTTTTCATCCTTACCCCTGCCCGATATTCTTCAAGTTGGAAAAAAACTGAAAGAAAAGACGACATCACTGTAGCTATGACACTGAAAGAGTGAAGGCGGGGGATTGAGGAGTTTCTTTTCAAGAAGTCTGGAGATTTTTTTGGCTTGGATTGTAGTCCTTTCCCACGTTGTTCAGAAGGCCAAGATAAAGATAAGGGAAATACTCGAAAGCAAATGTTTGAGTCACCTTTGCGGGTGAGTTTGTTCTCATGTCGATATAGGGAATTAAAGCCGCCTTGATTTCATTTTGGTCTGTAAAAGATCTAAAGCCCCAAGATATTACAATAACAGTGAAAAACACTCCATCACAACAGATTTATCCTTATGTTTTCTCACTTTATTTTATTTTATTTTACATTAGTTTACTTGCTAATCAGGAGCAGTTTTCAAGAAGGTGGCAGGGCCGTCCGTTTATTGATCCGCATCATTTCTGCAAGAAATAAGGATTTTGTATGAGGTTTATCTGTAATTTAAATTCAACCAAAATATACCGGAATGTTTTAAAAAATAGTTGTAAAAAAATGGAGGGATTTTGTGAGCATGTGGATTTTTAACGATCCTGGCTCAAAGCATTCACTGGTGCAACAACTAATTCTTACAAACCGATTTATGGGGAACAGAAGGTAGATGTAACTCTTATCTTAGGATTTGCGACTCTAGTTTCTTAGAACAATACTCAAAGCAATATGATCGTTGCTAAAGCACATTCGACCTCTTCTACAATGAAGCGTTTGGGGCAAACATTAAAGCTTTCTAAAACGTTCAGCTCTATAAGTACGCATTAAAAAATAGTTTGCTGTTCTTAGACTGGAGTATGTATTTTGTGCAGGGGAGGAGAGGGTGAAGGCGATGATGTTTTTGATCAGGTCGCTGGATCCCGTACCTGCTTGAGCAAGTGTTTACAAAAAGAAATAAGTAGCAGTAATTTCATATTTCATAGGCAGGCATAAAAACCTTGTAGGCCACCCTCCCAGGGCAGCACATAAAATCCTGCTGATCACATGAAATCGCCTCTATCTGCCCTGGAAAGCCGGTCGTCTCAGCGCTACCATCACTACATGTCGGCGCACGCGGCTCGCAGTGGTGGTCGAGCAAGGGAGGTTCTTCACCACACCTATGGCTGGAAACTGCCAGAAGACAAATTTGAAGTAAGCACATTATATGGTCCGCAAACTTTTCCCTGTATATTTTCGTTATTAATTAAAACTTTTTGAGGAAGAAGGTTGAACAACAACTACAACAACAAAATCAACAACAGCAACAATAACAATAACAATAAACAACAATTAACAACAACAATATTTACAGCAATAAACAACAACAAGAAAGTGGATAGAAAACACTTCTAGATTAACAAAAAAGATCTTATACAGTGAAATAATAAAAGACAAATTCGTCCGGTTACTTAGAACAACAACAACGTTAAAAATAACAATAAAAGTTAATAAAAACAACAGTAAAAGCAGTCTCAATAATGTAACGACGGGCTTCTATTTTAAAGGGGAGTTAGCTCACATGAAGTCTCTTCAGTAATTTAGTTTCGGCCGCGGTTTCTGTTAAAAGTCAAACGTCCTTATAATCTCAACCAAGTGAGACTGCCTTTACTTCACAACGAGTACAGCTAAGAGAGAACAAATTTTAAACATGATACCTTCTTCTTTATCATTTGCAAAAGAAAGGGCATATGTCGGAAAACAAAAGACAAGTGTTAATAATAGAGATCGATATGCTTCCTAGGTTCAAAACTGTAAGTATACGAACAATTCTCTTTTTTTCCGAATGGCATATTGAGCGTATAATGAAAATCCGTTTTTTATTTTGATACGTAACTAATACGTTTTTCTCATACGCAATAGTGTGACAGGGCCTTCACAAATACTTGACTAGGTCAGGTAACTGTGTACAAATTCAGTACTGACCCTCAGGTTGTAACGATAATCGGGGCGAATCGCAGGCTTACAAGTTTGTGTTTTCGGATCAAAAATAGTTCAAAATGGCTCAAATGGCTTCCAAGTTCACAAAACACACAAGTGCACAAAAACGAGAAAAAGAGAAAGAAAGAGGGAGAGAACTGAAATAAAAGTTTATTTACCCTCGATGATTCTCAGATCAGTCAATGTTATTTATAAGTTCACATGATGGAGCTTCTTCTTGAGAGATGACAAGGTTTTTGTTCTTTTGAAATCCAGTCTTGACAATTTGTTCCATATTAATGCTCCACCAAACTTGACACTGTGTTTGATAAAGTTACGTTTTGCGTTGGGTAGTAGAAGCGAATGATACGGTTAGAACCTTGTAAATATTATAGTATTCAATATATTTTTGGGTACGCATGGTCGAGCTTGTCTTAGACTGCCTATAGCGCTCGGTATTTTCATTGAGATGTAGTCGATATGGATAGCCCACGTCAATTCCTTGTCAATATGGATATTTCCTTACCTATTGGCCAATCAGCATGCACCATGACACTTGCCAGGAGAACCGCCAACATCAGACGAATTACAAAGCCTTGCATGTTACTTAAAGCAGTTTCTGGTCTTTTTGACTTAGAACAAAATAGAAAACAAAGTTACTGTAGTAGAGTAAAGCAAACAAACATATGCAAATAAATATAGGTAGTTTTTTTCTTTGATACTGAATAAAGATCAAAATGTTTTTAAAGTTCGGTCAAAAAATTCGACATTGTACTTAACGGAAACAAAGTTTAAACAATTACCTTGGTGGAATACGAAAATTATGCGGCTATTTTTCCCAGTTTGTAAAAGTGTTTAGTGTGGCTTCTAAAATCTTCGATCTTAATTTCTTTATGGTTTCCATGAACGGCATTTTGACAGCATTTCATACAGAAAGAATTGTGCTTGCTTTGCTCCATTCTCATAAGATAAAAATCAAAACGTGTTGAATTTTAGCATTGTTAATAGCAAAGACATATAACGTGTGAACTACTGAAAAGAGTAATAGAGAAAACAGAGACGGAAAGTATCGATGTTTGATCAAAAACGAAACGGAACTGGTTCAAACTTTTATTTCACATTGAACAAAATAGAGCAATTCTAATTCTCTCTTCAAATAATATCTAAAAATGTTGGCTTTATACGAAAAACTTACAGGCAACAACTTTCTTGAGTAAGACCAAATTTTAAAAGAACGGGTTGCTTTAACTCGCTTTTGCAATGGTGTTAGCGCAAACGTTGCCGTTTGAAAATGATGTTGTTCAGTGACTCCTATATGCATTCTGTCAGAAAATCGATTCTTACAGTTACAGTCTTTTGCACAAACACGCCGGTCTACATATAAATGCTTATCCTAACAATACTGAACCAGGCAGTTTGGCTGAGGCAACTTCTCCTTTTTTTTGAGCAATTCAGCCATGAACTGTTGCTAAATTGTTCTTGTTTCTGTAATTGATAAAAATGTAACCTGTAACAAACACAAGTTTCTCGCAACAAGATCCAGAACTTTGGTGTTTAATAACTGACTTGGATTAAGTACTAAAAGTCTCTCAAAATGCTGTGTTAGTTTTGGTTTTTTGTTCTCAGCTCCGCCACTTTCCAGACTTATTTTATTATTTAGTTGTTGTAATGTTTGAGACCATCTGAGCTTGTTGTTCCTCTAATTTGTTCCATCAAGAGAAGCTGGTGCTTGTAGTATCATTACGAGTCAGAATAAAGATACACATTTCCTGCAGAGTGAATTGCCTCACTTCAGTATTATTTTACAGATACAAACACTGTCTTCGAGTCATTAGAGAAACGGCATTTTAAAAATAATGCTGTTTTTGTTACTAATGTGAAATTAATATATGAAAAGCCGGATAAACTGATCTGACAACTGCAGCCCTGAAACCAGCAAAGTAAAAGGGAGCGATTTAAACAAGCTTCGTAAGACCCGAGCTTATGTAGCCGAAACTTAGAAATTTCTGCGAAGTTTCAATTAAATTTAACATACTGCGTTGCAAGTTATTTTCCTTGTTAGATGCTCACAACTGCCGTCTCCAACTTACCTTATTTTGTAACGGAAACACCCGTGGCTTTAGCGGCCTAAATGGCGTAAGCAATTTATTTGATCTGGTAGCTTGCTTCCTAAAGTCAACAATGCTACTGAAGACTCCGCGATAAACTAATATACGTGTAACAATGCCATAAACGTGTCTGCATTATCTTCGTCAAGTTGACTGACATCCCTTTCGTCACAAAAACTCTTGAAAAATATTCTCTTAATGGCAAAGCTGGACAGACTATTAACGGTTGTGCCACAAATTGTATTAATTGTAATTTATGGCACGCAGGAGTGAAAAGGGCGCAAACCTTTGGAAACATAAAAGAAAAGTAAATTTCGTGAAAAGACATGACAACAGGTTAACTTTGCAGGGTTACACAGAGCTGGTAAATAAACGGGACTGTAGTCTGTGATGCATGGTGTTCGGGTTGGCGAATCACATACCTGGGCTCGTGGGTGACCTTAAAAGGAGAATTAGTGACTCCTGGAAGATAAGAAAACTTTTGTTAGTGAATGTTTTATCTGATCAAGAAAGTGCAAATGTGCAGACACAACCAGCAGCAACAGCAACAACAAGAGCGTTTATTGACCTTGATTCAGTTTGAAACATAGGTACAAAAAGAAAATACATAAAAAGAACAATATTAAGGTTACCGTTCACCTTGAGCGGTGTTTAACTCCGTTAATACATATCGGATACCCACAAACTATACATCAATGGAAAGCGGGTTGTGAAATTATCTAAGTGATGATAAAAAAATTGTTTAAAAATTTTGGTTTATAAACGAATGCGAGCATCTTAACTCAAACTGTTTATTTCATTTCTAGCAATCAATGCGGCTGTCAGTTTCAATTTCAACTTTTTTTAGTCTGTCTGTAAGGTTCAACACAATTTTTACTCTAACTCCGTCCTGGCGATTTTAAATTGAATGTGTCGTTAATTTTTACAGGTACTTGAAGAAAATTCCTTATTTGCACCATGCAAAACTGCCTTGATTGAGCCGTAAAAAATGAACGAAGCGGAATTTCAAAATTCGTCAGGGCGGTTTTTTATCTTCAACTATTGTTCTATGAACCTGCCAATTTTGGCGGCACAAAGTTAAAAATTGAGGGAGCATTGATCTTTGCGTTGTCGCAGTTTTAGCCAAAACATGTTTCGAGAAATGCACTCCTAAAGCACGCCGCACGTCATACATTTTCTATTCCGGTAGAAACTCTCGTTCGTCATATCTCGCAAACTATTAGACGTGTTGAAAAACCGATTTTTTTTTGCTAAAAGTTTATTTTATGTTATTTTATTTTGTGCAAAAATCTCAATTTCGAAATTTTGAACCGTTCCAACGTGAACGGTAGCCTTAAGCGCTTGATACGTATATTATGTTTAACTTTTTAAAAAGTTTGTATCATTTTCTGAATTCAATAAGCCGATCAAGTACACTGTAATTAGACAGTGGAAAAGAGACACATTGCGCCAAGGTCGATCACGTTCAGACGAGCCAAGAAAAATTATTTGGTCTGCGATGACCATAAGCGATAACGAGGCTCTCTCAACACTAGTAGGTTTTCATTTGAAACTGCAGCTCACATCTCTCTTTTATGTTGACGCAGAGAAACTACTTAATACATTGCAGTATTGCTCTCTTTTTATAATAACCCCCCCCCCCCCCTCTTTTGAAGTTTGCCAATCTTTTGATCGGTACATATTTAGTCGTCCGTTTATGTGGTCTATAAATATTTCTGTTTATTCTTCTTCAAATTTATTGTAATGTCTTAGCGTCCTCACACTACCAGCCTAGATTAGCTTCGCTATTTGCAACTAGTGTGCATTTTATTTACTTATGCATGAAATACATGATAATAAAACTGAAACTGCGTTTAGCAGGCTTTCTGCGGCCGAAACTGCGTCAATGTGAACTGAGCGCTTTTGAAAGTGGATACAAATGAAAACGCTAATGCAATGTCTTCGTGAAAACGGTATGAAAACGGTGGTGGTCTGAGCCGTCGTTCCGACAGATCTTCTTTCTGAAAACAGTAGTGCCCACACTTAGATGCTGAGCGTTTTCGGTGAAAAAACATCAGTTTGAAAACGCTCTCGAAAGTGGGCCGTGCAAATTAAAACGCATATTTGTCATCTTTCTGAAACCGCCTTACTGAAACGATGACGAAACCGCCTTACTGAAACGATGACGCTCTGCGTCTTCGGCATCGCCCGAAAACGCGTGCAAATGGAACCGCATTAAAGTGAACATGACGGAGAAGAATCTGAAGATTATCACACTAATGACATGCAAGGCAATTCCGAAATAATTTAAAAAAAATTGTTTTAAAAGACAGAAATTGGGCCAATGCGTTTGGCTTTTAAGTAAGACTTGACAAAAAATTGTTTAAAAAGACAAAGAAACTGGGCCAACGCGTTTTTAAGTTGCGTGAAGAAACTTAACTGGTTAATAGATTTTAAACTATAAAGCAGGATAGACAAACATGCAAGAGATAATATAATGGCTAAAGGTTTTATCGGTTATCTTTTAAAAGAGATAATTGATAGAGCCTGGTAGGTTTGGGTATCTTATCGGCACCATCTGGCTGGCAATTTGCAAAACACGTGCACGCAGAAACTAACTGATTTTATGGAATTCTAACTCTATGGTACGCTTGTTACTCGTGGTACCACGACTCAAAGTTTGGGTTTCACTTATTTTTCTTTTTTTCTTTTTTCCCCCTAATTTTGCGATTAGGGATTCGGTCCAGTGACTGCCATATTTGGGATTTGTCCCCGGTCCCACGCGGTCAGTGCTCCTGGTGGTGATATGAAAAGTCGGAACGCCCCAATTGTTTTTCCTTTTTTCATTGCGTAATTTTATTTATGAGAGTGGAGTTCGGATGAAGGAAGTAGTTTGTGTGTTTTTCGACTTATTTGCCGTGTTTCTCAACAAGTTATTGTTTCCCTCGTTACATACAGTTTGCATACACATCAGTTAAAATAACTGAATGCAACCTTACTTCAGTCTCCACTCGTACCACGAGTAAAGGCTTAATGAGCCTCTTGTTTTGCATGTTTTGGGCGTTGGATGTGTTTTTTGTATAGTTATATTGTTCAACCAGCGTTTTATTTTTTTTATTTTCTGACGAAGATGGCCTGTTAAGTTTGTAAGCTCACAAATTAATTATACGCGAATGGCGCTGCACCGTTCGGCTCTAGTAAGAATACGCTTTCTGGTCAGCACTGACGTGGCAGAGCAAACATCAATACAGCCTCGTCCCCAGTCATCCTCCCTGTCGACTCGCTTCTTTGTCTGGTCGCTAAGCTTCTCGTTCATATTTGCGGACGCCGAAGCTTTTCCGCGAAAGATGAATAAGGTTGATTATGAAAAAGGAAACGCCGCAAAGCGGTTAAAGGGCCAGGTCTGAGGATTGGGTATTGAAACCATCATCTCCCTGTACTAACTGTGTTCAAGAAAACAACAAGCTTGATATCATTCAAGCTAATCAGAATATTTGTGTAATCGACATTTCTAAATTTATATTTAGTACTAGTTATGCCATAAAGCAACTACACGATAAACATCTTTTTTAAAACCTTTCACCCCCATCCCCCCTTCTTGCTCCGCCGAACTTCAGTTATTTTTTTAAAGTAAATAATTAAAATTGAGACTCGGCATTCTAACAATAAAATGATACTGAGTGCAGGGTTATACTGATTCAACTCCAAGGTTTGGCCAAAATAATGTACGCATGCGCGCAACCAACTTGACCTGGGCGACTACAGTTCAGAAAGCATTCATGGACAGCTGTTTCGCCCTAGTTTGGGTTTATTAGCACGGTATAGCTTCTAACAATATTAGTTTGTAGCAAAAAATATCGTGTATCTGACAAACAAAGCCAATAAAAATTATCTAGAGACATGCAAAATATGGATTGTTGTTTTAGATATGGCGGTAAATGATAACACGTCCTTGCCTAGTGTCAATCCTCTGGCGCAACAGCGCATGATCAGTGGTTAACACTGGCATGCAAGTAAATACTAATATAACAGTGCAAAACTAACATTTTCGAATTAATTTATCGCCAATTACACAACAACTGAAAAGAGGTTCTCTCGGCTAGTCAGATGAAAAAGAGTATCTTTATTAATACCGCATCTTACATCTTTAGTTACAGAGATGAAGAAGTACTTAATACTAATGTTAAACGTCTATTCGAATTGATGGCAACAAAGCTTAAACATAATTTGAATGTTTGCGTACTTTTCGTCAGTTTTTTTGGTAATGTGCGGCGTGCCTCACAAAACCTTGAAATGTTTTTCAGACCAGTTTTTTTTAACAATTTCCCTACCGTGTTTCATATCTAATCTTAGAATTATACCAGTTCTCAGGGCTATAAAACGTATTTTATACGCCATACGGCACACTCGCAAAGTTTTGTCCGATTTCGGATCAAAGTGTCAACTGAAAAACTCTATGCAATCTCAAGCACAAAACGACTCGAAATCCTGCTCTTTTGCGCCGCATAAAGCAACTCGCCGAGAGAGAAACGAAGCAACCGAAATAGGAATTACAGTGGATAACAACTCATAGAAATAAAATCATCCAACCAACAAGATACAACTTCTGTCTGACTTTTTTCCTGAAAATAGAGTTTGCGTTATTTGTTTTAATTAGCGACAAAAAGACACCCAGCATGGAAAAAAACTATAGATCAGTGTGGTAGGGATATTATTCTTCTTCTATTGTTTACGTGTAAATTCTTCCTATATCTACAAAAAGATTGATAAATAAAACAGTTATTATTATAATACGCACCTTTTTAAGATTTGGAACAGAGGGTTATTTTGATTAGGTATGATAAAATGCTAAGGTTATGTGGTCATACAGTTTGTTATTATTTTCAATTATTTTTCTTGACTACATAAAACTTGGACTAAAGGAAAAAAATTATACCAAAAAATTATGTGATCGTTTTCTGTTTTCCGTCTTGGGATCTGTTATCTGCCAGTCCTAGCGAAGGAACCCAAACAAAGTGGTGCGTGGAAAATGATGGTTTTGGCCAATTATTAATTTACAAAAGTATTGACTTTACTAAATTAAAATATAACTAACACAGGTTCATCAGTTGCTTGTGCAATAATTAATACTTAAAGTCGAGTTCTCCGTCAACAATTATTTAAAAAATATGGCAAGTTGAAAACCAACGTTTTTGGCTACTTGATTGGCAGTTAAACCTGATGCTTGTGAATTAAACTGACCGAAAACGATTGTTTTTCAGTTTTTAGCCACATTCCTACCAAAAATATGTTTTCAAAGTATTTAGCCAGTAGTTGTTGTAAACGAGGCAGGGTAAACAGATTTTAAAGGTGTATGTCAAAGAAAAGCCTGCCCGGGTGTCCACTTAGAGCACAGATACATCCCCCCCCCTCCTTTCCAAAACTATGGGTTCCGGCAATTCTTTTCCGGAATACCAAAAATATCGAAAAGAAACCCATGGACTTCTTTTTCTTTTTTTTAAAACGACTAAAATTGACGACTATGAAATTATAACAAGACTACCACACAAATGTTAAAATTGATTTCTCTATCACCAATTATTTAAAAATATGGCAAATTAAAAACAAACGTTTATGGCTACTTGATTACCAGTTAAACCTGATGCTCGTCAATTAAACTGACCAAAAACGATTGTTTTAAGTTTTTAGCCCCTTTTTCATAAAATAATATGTTTTCAAGGTATTTGGCCAGTAGTTGTTGTAAACGGCAGGGTAAACAGTGTTTAAAGGTGTGTGGCAAAGAAAAGCCTGCCCGGTTGTTCAAGCCCTTTATCTAACAGGTTAACTTATACATAACAAAGGCAAAATAAGAAATGAGATCGATGGACACCGATGGGGGAGGAGGGTAGCCGTTTCGTCGGCAATTTAAGAAAAAAATTGAAGAAAGGCAAATAACTAATGTCCACTTAGAGCAGCACAGATACATCCCCCCCTCCTTTCCAAAATTATGGGTTCCAGCAATTCTTTTCCGGAATACCAAAAATATCGAAAAGAAACCCATGGACTTCTTTTTTCTTTTTTTTTAAACGATTAAAATTGACGACTATGAAGTTATAACACGACTACCACACAAATGTTTCGACCTTAAAATGATAAGCAATACTCCAGAAAACAAGGCCTTGGCATTGAGCGTCTCGAAATAGCCTTTTTTGGAGATTCATTTTGCAACCTCAAGCAGGGGGCTTTTTTCAAGATGGACTTTTTCTCGAGAGCTTCTCACCGAGGTTTAACGGAATCCTCCCCTGCAAAATATACTTAACGGTGCTATTTCAAAAACATCTTTGATCTAATTAAAAAGGTCCAAAACTCGGATAACGAAACCGATAACTTCAATTAAAATTGTACTTTTTAATAAGTTGGACATTTCACATCAACTTGTAACCTTTGCACTTTTGATTGAAGCAATCGTTAATTAATTGAAAGGAGGATTTATAGTGAAATGCTAAAGTGTTCAACTCGTATTAACTCTTCTCATTACTGAATCGACTCTTGTCAAGTAGAAACAGTAAAAGTTTCAGAATGACTACGATTGTTTTTCTCCTGTCTTGTCTCGCTGCCCTTGCAGCTTTTACCAATGGTGAGTAACTATCTTTTTTGAGAAAAACACATTTTCATTCGTGCTCAATTTAAACTCTTTATTCGTTGCACTGTTGGTCAGTGGAGAAAGTATTGCTTTTTGCTCCGACAAAGGGCTAATTCTCAAAACGGCCGCTTTACATCCAACCAAATTCCGCTTTGTTCTTTGCACTTCTTGTATGTAGCCAAAGTTGCTAGAGTTGGTAAAATTATCTATGATCCTAAAGCCATAAAGGATTGATTTCACTTTTTAGAGTGACATACAACTTGCGAAAGAATAGTATTCGATAGCAGAGCCTTTCAAGTATTTTTGAGATCATGTGCGACGGGTAGTTGAGGATTGCAATTGCAAATCTTAGTGTTCTTAGTATTACTCGGTATTACCGGGAGTGTAGACAGAGCTCAGCTGCGGCTTAAATGAGTCCAAACTGCCAGCACTAGTAAGTGTCGTAACTTGAAGCATTCCACTTAGGAGGAGTTCTTGGGGAATTTTAGCTGTATGTGCGACAGATGGCGTTCATTTGAAAAAGGCACTTAAAACAATGTATAAGCAAGAGCCATATAGTAATGGGAAGTCTCACACCCGTCCTTTTCTTTTTCAGCTGACGAATTGGAAGTCAAACGATCATCAATGAACGCTGTGTGGAGAAAGATCAGCGACCATCCGGTCTGCTTCGAAGGAAAAGGCAACAAGCATGGTACCCTGAAATACCACGGACAGTGTGGGATGGTTGGAGCTCTTAAACTGGTCCACCGCAGCGGGTTCATACAATGTGCCACGAGCGCGGTTCATAAAAGTCGATGGGGTTGCTCTAATCTTTCATGGCTGGTTCAGTGAGTAACTGAAACTGTTGTTTGATTAATATATAATAATAATAATAATAAGAATAAGAATAATAATAACAATAATAATAATAATAATAATAATAATAATGATAACTTTATTTCTTTCTCCAAAATAAAAAAAACCTATTT
>JAOBRG010136660.1:7683-18962 GCA_027574985.1 Umimayanthus nakama | reverse complement strand
GCGAAGCCGAGTGCTTCTCTAGCTTCTCGAGTGCTCTCCCAACTTCCCAAGTGCATCCATAACTCGATAGATGCACATCTAAAGTATGGACCATTTCTTTTAGAACATTGCCACTTTAAACGAAAACTGACAAAATTCAGAATTCTCCTAAACTATTCTGAGCGTTTTGATTGGTTGAATGCAATCACGCAATTTGATAGACGCACGGGCGTGCGTCTATCGAGATTTAAATGCACGCTCGCGCCATACAAAGAGCGCGCGAAAAAGTGCCAGCTATGTTATAATATCTCATATATGACTTCCAACAACTCAAATACCCGAACCTCTATCAATTAGCTGATGCCTAAATCTCCCCCCCCCCCTCCCGCCTCAAATTTCCCCACTTCGTTCCATCGTTAAGATCGACATCTGCTGTGTTAAAATAGAGAGAAAATGGGATCGATACGGACTGGCACTGCTTCAGCACAGGTTTCGAGACAAATTTTTGTTAAATCTTGTTTATATCGATTTCTTAGACTGAGTTTTGCGCAGGGAGCGCAAAAGAACTAACAGTGGCTCAATCAACAGAATGAGGGAACTTAACTATAAATCTTCAAAATGAAATATCAACCACATAGTTTCTTGTTACTTTTAATAAAACGACTTTTAACAATAATCTTAAATTACAATGTAAAACATGCCATAAACTTTGTCTTCGTTAAAAATATAGCACTGAATATATCAGGATGATTTCTCAAACAGAAATGGAACATCGTTAAAATGACATTTCTGTAGCGAATGAAAATCGTTTGTTTTGAATGTAAAATATATGCAGGCATATGATTACTCTACATCTATTTTATTGTATTTTTCTCTTGTTTCCTATTCCCAAGTTGCAAACTAAAGAAGCTTTGTAAGTAAATGCCCACTACTCTCCACTTGTTCCTTTACTACTCTCTGTGCATTACCAGAACACTACCATTAGCATTAATTGTTACTTTCTTACTTAAGTATCTTATTCAATGTTAGTCCTCAGTAATTTAGGTTTTATACTGCCGTTGAGGATTTTTTTTTACAGCTTTATGTATTCCAAAAATGGTTGTCATAGCAAATACTGGAACTGAAAGGAACTGCGAAGTTCAAGCAGCTCACGCAATTTATTATCCATTCGCTTTCCATAATAAAGAGAGTAAGTTCATCATCATGCCACGGTCTGATACAGTAACAAACTTCGCTGCCTTGTTATTACCCATAATGACTACACCCACAGTTCCTTTCGGTTCCAGTCTATTGACTACAACAAACTGTTTTGAAATAGCTGTATACTACCAACTATCTATCACCGCTTGCCAAAGCTTAACGATTCACCAAAATCTTTCAACACATGGACAAAATTGTATTACTCAGGGTAGCGATGGTAAACGAGGATTGGTTGAGGGCTCAAAACCCTGATTACACTGTCGACGAAAGTAACGAAAGCGGGAGTAAGTTACCTGCCAATGTACTTATATGTAAGCCAAAACGACGGAAGCGGAAGTAAGTTACCCTCTCGTGAAAACTAAATTGACGGAAGCGGAAGTAAGCCCGCTACCCTCGTGTGTCAACTAAAATGACGGAAGCGGAAGTACAAGAATTGCTCCCAAACTAACGCAAACAACTAAGTATTCTGAATACTTGTATAGCAGAACAACCCAAAGCGGCCACGCTGAACGTCAACAGTGTAAGGATTGAAATTTTGAATTTGGCATGTACATCCTTTGAAGGAAAATTAAGAAATTGTTGATAAAATGGCAAAGATAGATACCGAGATGGAATTTGAATTGGCACTCAAAGACTACGTGTAAGAATATCAACAAACGATACAACAATAATTCAAGTAACATTCAGACAAGAATATGAAAACAAGTGAATCCACTTCGTGTTCTGAGTAGTTATTGTAAGTGAACAATGGACTATCTGGTATTCAACCTAATTGCATAAACTTTGCACTTTTTTCTTAGTGAAGCTTAGATCCAATCAGAGCACTTTTACACTCGTAACTCACAAGTTCAGCTACTAGTCTAGGCCTTTGAAACTTGCAAAACACGAGAATATAAAAACTATATTCAGTGGACTCCAAAATGTTGGCATTAATAATTAGTCGACATGCCGACTAACGACTGCACATGCGTACTTGGTAGCAAAAGACAAACGCTGGTCACATCTAGAAATTCAATATGGCGTCTCAAAATCAAAAACCCAATATTCGAAATCAAAAATCCAATATGGCGTCTTGAAATCCAATACGGACGGTGTCTAAAAATCCAATATGGCGTCTCGGAATCCAATACCGCGTCTAAAAATCCAATATGGCGTCTCAAAATCAAAAATCCAATATGGCGTCTCGGAATCCTATATGGCGTCTCGAACTCCAATAATACAAAGTGTGCAACTTTACACGACCGAAAAAGTAACACGATTAGTTTCTTACAACGGACGAAGAAAAACTGGATAAACAAACTATGTTTGTTAAAACCCTTGTCTATTATATACTTTTCCTGCTTTTAAAAGTTGGTGAGTTCTAAACGCGTTTTCACGACATATTATCCCCCTTGTTTGTTTCGATGGGAAGCGATAGTTATCACCAACTCTCATAAATTCATTTTCTTTGTCTTGTCATTCACCAAATAATATATTAGGAAATGATTTAAGGTACTACCCTTTGAAGACCTACAAATCGGGACTACTTTTCATTTAAAACATGAAAACCATTACACGAAGCAACAGAAACCTATCAAAATGATCAGCTGAAGTCGCACTAAATTAAACGGACCCAGCAACAGACGATACTTCTGAAAGATTACTCAGTTCCGCTAATGTTGTCTGAAATACAACTGACCTAGCATAACAATTCAGTGCCTACATACACTCTTTAGTGATGGCACTGACTACTGTAAGGTATAAGTGGCCGAAGAACCAAGGGCTTTAAAAATGGAAGTGGAAATGCTGTTGTTGACATAACAAAGTTTCTCAAAAAATTGGCTGTGTCTTTTCTTGTCGCCAATTGTCTGTTTCTTCGCTCCTTTAAGAGTGAATGCTTGGCTGTAAGAGACCACATTTGAACTAACCAAATTGAATAAGACAAAGGAACGGACCATAAGAAAAGTAAAGGAGGGGGAGGGATGGGGAGTTTCTTGCCTGCACGATTTCTTTCCAATTCAATCTCCGTTGTTAAGTTATTTTTTGGCATTGTTTGGCATGTTCTTTTGAAATTCACCTTGTGCTAGTGCTTTTTCATGCTCATTTTTCATGTACGACTTTTCGTTTGTTCCCAAGCTCTTTCAAATCACTTTTTAATGATCCTTACCTAGTACTGATCGTAACTTAACTAATGGTCTGGCCACGTAAAGTACTGGGTACGAGATCAAAGCAACGCGATAAAACGTGGCGACTGTGAAGATATATTTGCAATCAAAACTCTAAAACAAGCACAAAAACGGGCAAACACGACGCTATTTTGGACAAGTGGAAGCTTGAGAAGCTTTGTCGTGTCAAAAATAACATTTTCGTTAGCTATACACCAAAGTTATCCAAACGTTAACACGTGGAAGAACTAGCATATTCCTAACTTCAACATGCTCTGTCACGTTCAGTCTGACTGGGCGGCTTTGCACAGCGTTGCGAGTTCTTCAACTAGAGTCTCGTGCCGGAATGCCACTCTGATATCTGGGACATTAGTTTTCGTGACGTCATTTCCTTCTGCCCCGAGCCTGTTGTAGTTCTCGCCATGCCAGTGCCGTTTCACCTGTAGTGAGACAAAATTCAATTATCTGAGCATTGTCCTACGTCGAACTGTAAACTAGATCTTTTCATAATGATATAAATAGCAATGAAAAACGTCATTTGTATACCACAGATTAAGAAGCGCATTTGACTATTAAAACCCAAAAACGACTCTGATCTAAAACACCAGATGCTTGCTCACACTAGCAACCGAAACAGAAGCGGAGATGAAAGTGGTCTGTGTGAACCCTGAAAACTGACACGGAAGCACAGGCGGGTGCTGGACGGAAGCAGAGATGGAAAAACCAATCGTTCCTTTTTCTTCCGTCATCTCTTCTGCTTCTGTCGAGGTTACGTCGCTACCTTCGAGGTGTGAACCAGTAACGACCGAAGAGCAAGCAGTCTTCTGTCACTTGTGCAATTCAACCTTAATAAAATCAGCAATAATGACTAATATACATACACTGTCAGAAAAACCACTCATCAGCACGCTATTCCTGGCCAGTTCAGACATATCGCAGGGACTGAGTTTCCACACCTGCGCTGCGATGCTATACTCTTCCATCAGGGGTTCCTGTGCATCGGAAAAAAAATCAAAACTAATCAGAGAACGGGAGCTCAAAATGGACAGTGTGGTAAAAGTTTAAAACTCATTTACAACCTGGATGGTCTGTTGAAGTTGCAGTACAACAACAACAAAAACAACAACAAACCCTTTGATTGTCCTACGGATTTTTCCATTTAGTTTATTTAGTTTGTCACAGATTAAAATTTGTTGGTGGTGTTTTCAGAGACGGAGGATTATGCAAGTTTTAAGGGCTGAGGGAAGATTGTTCCATATGTTTACTGACTGCGGAAAAGTAGTTCTGACAGTGTATCAGCGACTGATCAAAGTTGTTTGGGCCTGAATTGTGAGTATTACAACAGAAATTAGTGGAACTTCAATAGTATAAAATTTATTGTTATAGTAGAATTAACAGTCAAAAAGAAAAAAAGTAAAGAACTAGAGAGGCCTGAAGTAGCAAACGCTAACAGTAAAAGGCAGTCAGAAGCACAAATTGAAAAATCACTACGAATTCGGCCATACGACAGCACCATGCAAGACAACGAGTAGCTTTCGTTTTCCTTTGGGGCAGGGGAAACTTAAATATCGTTCCTTAAACCATGAATTTTGACCCTACCCAGTTAATACAGCCAAATCTCTCGCCGTTATGCCAGGATTCCACTGTAAAGGAACTCCTGTTCGAATTTTTCTGATCTTGAGGCAAAAAACGCCCTGGGTTTACCCTCACCTGTGACTACCGTGCCAACGCAATTCCACCGTACAGAGGTGTTTTGCAACCATACCTTAGTGAAATGAAACTGTAGCGGGTCATCAGTAGAAAGTGACACCACCAGGCCTCGCTCAAGGAAGTTGGGCAGTGGGTTACTCTGGTAGTTCAGGAACAGGGCATTGTTGCTCAGTGGTGACATGGCGATACCGATCTGGGCCAGGTAATATAGGTATTGCACCGCTGGGACCTGCACCGGAAATGAAGTGTTGAGAGTTCGAAAATGGATCACACGTTTCTAATGTCAAGTAACAATCCATTTTTAAACCAGAGAACCTGTTATTGTTCTGCGGTAATTTGCTTTCCACACATTAGAAAGTTTAGATTTTTATATTGAGAATACAACAAACTTTAAACAAAACGTTCACACACATCCAAGAATAATGAATTATGCTTTATTTCTCGCGAAGAATAACCTGAGGTCGAGGCTGGATTTTCTCGCTCAGCTCAGCACTAGCGTCCACTTCAGGTTATTGTCCTCAGAAACTGAAGCGTAGTTCGGATTTGTTCCCCCCCCCCACCCCCATTTCCTTCGGGTACTAAGTATTTAACCTGGAATATCCTCAAAACCCTGCAATTGTCGTAAGAGTTTTCTGAATTATGTCCACATTTGGCCTTTGATGTTATACATGTAAGATTAGCAAACGAAGTTGTCATGATCCCCTCTCCTACGAGGACTTGATAATTTTTAGTGACGAGGGAACCCAGATGGGAAAAGGGTTTATATGCATGATGGAACTCTCTTCAAACCTTTATGGAAGAGAAAGTTAAATGGCCGTTAAATAACTTGAAAAAACACTTACCTTCCGCAGCAACAACCCATGTGAGATATTCTCAGCCAACATGAATGACGTCACTAGATGGTGGGCGGGGCCAGCTTCACCACAATGAGGCCGCAACACAAACGTGTTGAACCCACGTTCCCTGGAAAACGAATATCGAAGCTCATTGTATTGAAAATCATATGGAAACTAGGTTAAAGATGGGTCTAACCATCAAGTGCACATCCTTACCTTTCAAATTATTTGGTGGCAACTTTGTTGGCATGTAGACAAAAGTTACGACCCTTACCTTCTGAGATGGTTGAGAACGACCATATTGGAGTACATGTAGTACAGATAGTAAGCGTATGGCGGATTGTCCTTGGATGTCCATTCAGCAGGCAAAGGGCTGCTGGACTGGAACAGGTGTGTCTCGGCCTTACTCTCATCATCCACACTGTCAAACCCAACCACCTGCAGACAAATCCATCCCAGTATTATCACTGTCTGTTTGTGGTAGTTGTTGTCTTTACTGCTACGCACTCCTAAGTTTTCTTATCGTTCTGAAGATTGTTTCACGCTGCTAATAATTAAGCAAGAACTGCTTAAATCAGCCGTATAGGTTTTTGAAAACAAATTGAACCGTGAAAACTTAAGGCCTGGCTAAAGTAGGATGTAATGTATGTAGCGTGCAACATTGTCCTCCGCAACATGTATGAAGAATGTTTCTCATTTTAGGCTGCTTCGGAAATATTGTAGCCAAGACACACAAAAATGTTTCTGGGAATTGAAATTTAATGTTTCTGAAATAAAATGCAAATCAGCATCTGTTCATCAGTAGGATACCCAAAACGTGTTCAATTCTACAATTGGTTTCGGCTCCATTAAATCCTGTAAAAATTGTTGACAATTTTAGGAGAAGCTACCCACCGTGTGAGAACAAGTACTGAACAAAAGGAAAATAAAGTTGTAACCGTTAAAAAAGTAATGTATCTTAACGACTGCACAGATTAAGCCCACTTTGACTCAAGAATAAACCACAGTATGCGTGTAAAGCGATAGCGATACGCGCGACATGTCGCTCGATTGTAGCTTGCAGATTTAGCTAGTCTAGGACACATGCGACATTTCGGCTACAATGCAGCGCGCGACATGTATCCTAGTATAGACTAGCCCCTACACTACCCGAACCTTGGACAAAATGCACTAAGGTTGGTTGTTATTTTTAACAAGAAAAATATAGTACAGAAAATTGCAACTTTAATACATACCACGGTCAGAAACTTGTGTATTTCAGGGTGTGACTGGGGGTTAACTGTTGCTTCGAACAATGGAATAAACAGATTCTCTAGGACCTCTTCGAAGTTCTTCACCAGGCCTTTGGATCTGTATATATCACTGTTTGTAGAGAGGGGACAACATCTGATCACTGTTTGTCTGCTCCCTACACCCAGGCAACTTTTAGTTCATACATGTGCCGTGCCATCCCCATATTCAGTGAAGATATAAGTAAAAATGTAAAGCAACAAGTGGACGCGGACACAGACGCAAGAAAAAGGAAAGTTTATCAACCACGGTTTGAAACTGTGGAAACCTCTCTTTAGAAAAACAAGTGACAGCTTCTACTCATATTGGAAATTCTTAACTAGAAAAAGTACTCAACTCATTTCTTGGAATAGGTCCTAAAGTGCGGAATGTTGTGCTTTATGTCTTCCAAAACGTATGACTTCCAAAACTTACCAAATTATACTTTTAAAAAGAAACTCAAGCATAGACTTACGCAATTATTATCAAAAGCGGATCTCTATCTTGAAATCTTCCTGTGAATTATTCACGAAAAAAAAACTTAGCAAATCTATCAACTTCATTGTCAGCTTTTTCTTCCCTTTTTTCAATATTAGATACCTTTATCCAACATTTAAGTTTATACTTACCAGTCTGTGAAAGTTAGCAAGTGATGAAATACTTTAATTTTACTCTATTTCAATTTTGTTTATGAACTCTTAACATCAAATTTGAGATTTTTATTGTTATTTCTTGTTTTGCTCATACTTACCTTGTATAGCAATAGCCCCCCTACTCGACTGCATTCATGAGCTAACATATTACCGGGGATGGAAACAATTTTGTAATGACCTTTGAGGCCATGCAACACTGCACAACTTGTCTCGCAAAGCTTGAAAATGTGGCGATGCAAGTTGCCGAGGTTTGGTGCTACACTACAACGCAACCATAGCAGGTTGCAATATTTTTGGCCGGGTTAGGCTTGGCCTAAGCTCTTAGGAACTAAAACAAGAAATGTGCGTATGTTCCCTTGTTAAAACTGCCATAAAATTGCAAAAAGAAAAGTTGCTGAAGGGGTGATACACTGTGCTTAGTGTCCCCAGTTGCTGAAAACCATTGTCAACAGTAGAGCTGAGTTCCACTTTGTGCGATGCTTTGCAGTATTGAAAATAAATAAAAGATTGATTGATTGAATGGTTGATTGATCGAATGATTGATTGATTGTACTTACAAAAGACGCGGCACCTGAATAAGCCACCTCACGTTGTCTGAATACATGTCATTGTCCACTGCCCAACGAGCCAAGTTGTCCCATTCGTTTCGTGATCGTCCATAAATTGATATTCGATACTCTGCATTTTGGTACTTGCTTTCTTCTAGATCCACTATCACCTCTTTCATCACCTGGGCAAAGTATTTGCCTTTGATGTGATTGTCGGTCTTCAGAAATATCTCTCTAAGTTTGCCATCACCTAGAATTTTAAGGGAAAAACACTCAAAAAATTTGATCGACTGCTAGAACAGACCACAGAAGTAATCTGACTCGGGCTCAGTTTATTTACTTCCAAAAACTTTTAGACGCCTCCACCTGGAATTAAACTCCGACCAATAGATTCTTAGTCCCATTTGCTAACTACTACGCTTCCGAGACACCACAAACGTGGACTCGAATCACCTTGTAAAACGCATGTGCTGAAGGGTTGCGACACAAAAAATCAAAATAGAAAGAACCAGAGCCAAAACCTTTACTCGGTGCCTTCCTGCGATACTTCGGTCTGAAGGTTGAGTAATGCAAGGTAAGGCACCGATAGGGAATAAAAGAACTTTGCATTAAAAGGCTTAAAAGAACAGTGTCTTCATTCGCCACGCGTAAAGCCCGGGTACAACTCACGCGAAACGTATATGACGTCAGCGTTTACAAAGTGATAATTTTTTGACCATCCACGCTAATGTGATATAAATGTATGTATAAGGTTTTTTTTAAAATCGATGCAATTTCAACTAAATTGCTCAGCGTGTAAGTGTGGACGGGAGGCCTGAACTCATCAAATCAAAATGTATCATAACTGATAAATAACGCGTTTTCGTAGTAAATGGTTAGTGTTGCAGTAGGCACAAAAACGAGTTTGTTTGGTTTAGGATCAATGGAAACCTAACTTACCGACTGGATTGTACTTAGCATTGAACTTATCAAATCTGTGGAATGTGTTTCTATCCTGTAGATTAAAAGAACATTTAATCAGTAAAGTTCCTTCAGCAGCGGAAAACTGATTCCATGGTTAAAGAAATACGCCTTGAAATATATGCTTTAAAAGCACTCTAACTGAAGTTTTGTAGAGTTACTAAAGTATCGAGCTTCCGATAGTAGCGTCAGTTTTCTAAAGAGGCTGCAAAAGGAAACCAGAAAGTAGAGCCCCCCCCCCCCCATCCCCCAACTCTTACATATAAACGAAAATACTGCAGTACTAATGAGAACTATTAAATAAGTGAATTCCAGGGTAAAATTCAGTTGATTCCACGATTATGTATACATGCTATTCCATTTTTTAAGGTTTTTTCTTTGCAACTTACCGCATGCACATCGAGTGTGTCCACGCTGAGGTCATATGGAGTAAGATTCAACATGGCAAATACCTGTGAAAAGTAGCCACTTTAACTTAAACAAGGTTCACAATATCTAATGAAAACGCAATGGAAATAACATTAAATAGGATCCAGATACTATCAAGAGAGTACAGAAGCGTGCCCTGCGCATTATCTACCCAGTACTACGTTACCATAAGCCCCTAGTAACTTCTGGCTACAACGGGCTTTGCAATGAAACTACTGAGAAAGCTCTGGAGAAGTTTGTCACTCGTTGGATTGAGCTACAAAATGCTAACGCGCTATTTTGTAAGAAACAGTAACTTTCAGCTCAGCCTGAACTGTTCTCAATTTAATGGCAATTTAAGCTCAATTTATTCTTAAATTGTTCTGATTTATTTCCTGACAATTTCAAACAGTGAATTAGTTTCCTGGAACAGTACATGTAAAACACCACTAAGAAATATGTGTTTGTAACTGTAAATACAGCGTTTGAGAACATGATGAGCTTGCTTACATGTATCTTCCTTCCAGCACCAGATGGCGATGACCAAACTAGTTTCTGACAAGTTTTGTTTTCATGTACATTTCAATCTGTGTACAAGAACTAAATAAAAGACCTTTTCATGATTTCAGCCGCCATCTTGGCGGGTAGGCAAAGTGGTTCAAAATAAGAGGGTTTGTACGGAAATTCGGCGTCAAATATCTTTTACAACACCCTAATTTAAAAAAAGCTATGAATTGAAAATTTTAAAGATAGGAGAGAGGAACTGAATGGCAAAACTTTAGGGATGTAGCCCGCACACACGAAAGCATGTAGCTACAACTTCAAATTTCCATACGTTTGTTTTGATTTTCGTTACGCCAGTGAAACACAACTGGCAACAGCAAAAAGAATGCAAAAATTCAAGAAACCACGATAAGGTCTATCTTCATATATCTTTCTGATCAAAATTTCAGCCTGGTGATTGTTCTAAGCTTGTTCTTAATTTTTGGGCAAATCTCAGCCTTGTGTTCTTATAAAGAACTTTTGTTCTTATAAAAAAGAAGCGTGTACCTCTCGTAGGGTGACTTCTTTCCCACTGACCATGATACACGGCTTATCTCCTTCGCATTTCATCTTTTTCTTGATGAATCTCAGCAGATGTTTCTGGTTCATGCAGGATGCTGCATGCACGTGAGTGTCGACCTACAGGGAAATGACATGGCAAAACAATCAGACTTACCAAGTTATATGCCTCATGCATTAATATGAATCCACTTGTTCAGATCAAACAGAGTAAATTGTGACAAAATAAGATTAGCAATGAGTGTTTCAGGGTGAAAATGATGTACAGCTACTCTCACTAACTACTACTAACTACTAGTTTAGAAGTA
This sequence comes from Umimayanthus nakama, assembly GCA_027574985.1. Classification (NCBI taxonomy): domain Eukaryota; kingdom Metazoa; phylum Cnidaria; class Anthozoa; order Zoantharia; family Parazoanthidae; genus Umimayanthus; species Umimayanthus nakama. The sequence continues at coordinate 7,885 of JAOBRG010136660.1, read as the reverse complement.
CTACTACTGCTCAAGATTACCAACTACTACTTATACATGTACTACTACTGCTACAGTAACTGTTGCTACTGCTGCCGCTGTTACTAAAGACTACTTCTATATGTAGTACCACTACTACTACTACTACTACTACTACTACTACTACTACCTACTATTACTAGCAACAGGTACTTATATTGCTGCTGTTACTGCTTCTGCCATT
>JAOBRG010136659.1:18032-34475 GCA_027574985.1 Umimayanthus nakama | reverse complement strand
CGGACAAGCACATCGAGGGGCGAACCAGAGGCGAAGCAACGTAGGTTACTGTGACCGTGGTCCGCTCACGAATACGCTAAGAACCAATCATAATTCAGTATTTGTTACTGTGACCGCAGAGGAAAAAATAAATATAACTTATTTCTACTTAATTTCTTCAACGGTTGCAGCAATTTGTTTGCAATGATTTTCTTAGATTTGCAATGCTTATGTGGGAAAAAGTTGCACCAGGAATCATTGCAGCGCGTAACAAGGAAGGTAAAGAAAAATTATAACAACGTTAACGAAGCAAGACTTCGTGAAACAATTGATGTTTTTGTATCGATATGTGACTTAGACAATTAGAAGCGATCCAAATTGTTTGATTGCTCTTTCGTTTCAAAACAAATAACTTAAACACGCTTAGTCTGTAAACGTTCAATACTCGTGTGATATTAAAATGAATCAAGTTCTTGTTCTTTGTCCATATGCGTTAAGTGTTGATCACGTTTTGCATTTGTCCGTTTTAGCCAATCGAAAACAACCGATTCCGGCCATTTTAACCCTATTCAGCCTGGGCTATTTGAATGTGGCTCGGCTTGGGGCGGGAAAGGAAGAAGGGGAGGGGGGCGGAAAATGCCTTTGACCCATAACTCTAAAACTATCAAATGAATGAGAATGAAATGAAATTTGGTTAGGTAGCAGAAATTACAAACTAATTAATTAATGGCTTATGACATCATCAGTACGTCATAATGACGCCATTACTGTCAACATTTTCAACCTTTACAAAACTTGCAAAGTAGGTGACCGCCATCTTGGGTTTGGTCCCCCCCCCCCCAGTCCGAAGTCAGAAGTCCTTTACTGACTTTTAATCAAACAGCTCGTTTGCCCAGCTACAAAGGTCTTGAAAATTGTAGCTGTTCGTTTACAGTCTGTTGAAACGCAACCTTGTAAGATGTGTGCAGAACCTTGTCCGCCCGAACTATCAAAGCTGACACCTAAAGAACATATTAATCAAATATATATCATCCAATAAGATGAAGCGTGCGTTTGCCGAGTGTTCGCAGAACCAATCAAAACTCCAGAAACTCAATCGGCTTCATTCGATTGGCCTGCTTTCGTTTCAGGCCAAATGAAAAGCACTTTTTGCATCTGAGTGCCTGCAACGAGCATAATCAGTTATTTTGTAACTGAGAAACTGATTTGGAACTAAAAAATAACACAACTTCGGGAACATAATTCCAAAGGCTCCTTCTTTTTTATAATAAAAAAAGACTATACTGCGCACTAATTAGTCTGATAAGTATTACATACATCAGTATTAGCTTCTTGTTGTGTTTCAATTTTTTACCAAGCTGAATTTGAACTAGTGAGTAGTGGTAAAGGACCAAGCTTTATTGTATATTAGTTTATTATCTATAACATCAGATAATGTAACGTTAACGAATATTAAGAATACCTTTTGCTTTTCTCAGACATAAGTGCGTGGAAGTTGGACGTAAAAATGTTCGATCAATAGCGTCCATGACGATTGGTAGTAATATTTCTCCGAGCAAAGACTTTATATTCAATTGAGGCGAACAGTAAATGTGTCCACTCATGTTTCTTTTTACCAAGATACTAAAAGACACGGCACAGAGTTTAGTGTTCTCTCTGGTTCGACCAGTCCAGCGACCAAAGAACACTGTAATTTAAACTAATCATAAACAGCTTAACAACTTACGTTTTCCCTTTCTTGACTTGCAGTATATTGATTGCAGTCGTCTTAACAAACTTGCGAATGTTTTTGATGTAAAACGCAATTAATTGGAAGAAAGCAGGCGATCGCTTTTCTATTATCGGGTATATTAAAAAACCTAAACTGAACTCTAAACAATTTGAGTTTCACAATGCGTTATATTCGTATCTAAGACTAATAGTCTTTTCCAGAAAGTTTAAAAAGCCCCTTACCGTGTTTTCAGTTTACAATGTTCAGGCTTACTGCGGATATATTTGCAGCCAGACGATCACAAAAAAATAACTCCAAACTCAGGCTTAAAGAGTTTACGGCCAGATTTATAATACACGAACATATCGTGCACAGACCCTTAGAGTTCCTTTATATTGCAGAAAAAATTCGTTAGCTGTTTCACCTGCTGAGCACAAAAGTATATTTAAAAAATCACCAGAAAGGATGTTGTTAAGAAACGAAAGAATGGATTAGCATATCTAATTTTATTGCTACTTTTTTCAGCAGGGATTCTTTATCGAAATGGCTGCTAGTTTTCAGTATTTTTCAAGCTGAATATAAGTGTTCCTTAAGAACATATAACAGTATTAGAAGCAGCTTACATTCTACTAAATGACTGTCACAGACTTAAATCGTTAAAGCTCAAGCTTAAACCACTAATAAAACGATGTTAACAAAATAAAAACAATAAGAGGCTGAAATAAAACTTCTTCGGAAAGTTTTTGAGAGTTAACTCCAGGAACAAAAAAAAGCCACAAGACACGACATACAACAGATCACAACATGCATGTATATAAGTGAATAACATTAGATAGAATATAACTCTCAGTTACATAACCTTCGTTTTCAAGGAAATCAAACAAATTTGTTCAGACATGCTATTGTAATTATACTTATTGAGTTAAAATGCCAAGTGAAAACTTAGCCAACAAAAAACAAAGCAAGAACATTTTGAGCCTAAATTCGTCAAAAAATGTAGAACACCTAGCCGGAATAATTTTTCAGTACTCATGCACGATGTATTATAAGAAACAATCTGAATCAAAATGAGGGTTTTGTTTTGTATCATATAACTACTGTTCGCTTTTCGAAATTTTCATCATTTTAGTCTCTGTAAAGTTTCTGGACTTGCATATAGTTTCAATTAGTAATTAGGAGATATCTTGGGACGGGTATGTATCAAATATTCAAACAAGAGCAACATATGCAGTGCCAAAAAAGCACATTTCCTCTCCAACCTCCTCCCCTCATAAAAAATTCAAGAAAAGAAAAAGCGCATGAAGCCAAATTCCTCTTCAGATAACTAATTATTTAGAAACGTCTCTGTCACCATTGAAATGATCAAAATCTTCGCGAAAATCAAGACCAATCAACCTGAAGGCCTAACACGTATTTTTCTGTTTTTGTCTATCTTTGTGTCAATCCTTATAATTGTTAACCTTCTGACATAGTTTCTCATGAACCATTAAAAAACTGTCAAAATCATGCCAGACATCTGTAATATTAAATATTTTATGGCGAAACTGAACAGAATTACGAAAACAGATTTATCTACTGTAATGTACAAGCCTGATAATGAACGAAAACGACAGATTATGTACATGACACCTAACACTCAACGGAGAGATATTGATGTCAGATGAATTCAGTTGGCACTCTGTTATGCTCTTGAACAAGAACCTCAACCTAAGAAAAAGTGTACGGGCTGAATTAAGAAAGCGTATAGGTCAAATTAATTAAGAACATGTTTAGACCTAGCTAAACTTAAGAGATTGTATGGGCTGAATTAAGAATATCCTCAGGTTCAGCCAAATTTAAGAGAATGTATGAGAATATCCTCAGGTTCAGCCAAAATTAAGAGAATGTATGAGCTGAATTAAGAACATCCGCAGGCCCAGCCAAATTGAAGAGATTATATGGGTTGAATTAAGATCATCCTCGGACTCAGCCAAACTTAAGAAAATGTTTTTAGACTGAGATTTGCCCAAACATTTGGGAAAATGCATGAACATATAAGAACAACCTCAAGCTCAGCTAAATTTGAGGCGGTCTTATGTAAAAAAGAATGTAGTTAAACGCTGGCCTTAAGAATTAATACAAATAAAATGAGTTAAATTAAAAGCATAACGCTAAGAGTCCTACCTCCTAACGCTGGACAATAAGACGGTCTTGGGCTTTGCTCTCTGCCAGTCACGAACTCATTTGGAGGAGAAAGCAAAACGGTTACTAAGTGAATATAGAAAACATAAAAACATGGAGTATTTAAATCAAGTTAGTTCAGGAATTCCTATCTCAAGCACATATATCTATCACCGTCTGTTTTCCTTTAGTTGAAATTCATCAGACATTCTGTTTGTTCGATGATAAATTAAATAGACGTCTGATACATTCATGTCTTGAATTACAAAGGTCCGTTTAAGGAGACTGAAATAATTACATTCTTTTTTAAAAGAATGCAATTAGACATTCTTATAAAAAGAATGTCTAATTTTGAATGTTCTTGTATTTTGATATAGCTGAACATTTTTAAAAAAAATTTGAGAATTTCAACCTCAGTGATCTTAAAACGTTCTTCAACATAATTATTCTATAGTATCGGGCGCACTTTTGTTATTTTCCATTTGTAAAAACAGAAACACAAGAACATTTTATTAACTAGCTGCTTGCCACCCTAGCCAACAAAAGACCCGGCACGTATAAAACACAGTAATATGATGGTTTACTCCCAACAAACCGGCTCCACAAACTGTTGGGAATCGCAACACATAAGCCTACAAGATCCGTCATGCAGGAGACATGAAAAGCAAGCATTTAAGTATTTTCTAGTGAAAACCGCCAGTTTCTGTTTTGATTTATTGGAAACCACCTCGCACTACCACAGCCAGCCCAAGCTTGTAATGCGAAATGCGTTCATTTTGTAAGACTTTGTACTAGAGATTAACCCATTTCCCAAAAATCCTAGAATACTGCTATTATTGTGGAAATAAAGTTTACCTACATTCAGTTCACCTTGTACTTACATAACACACAAGTACAAGGTGAATTCAAGGTAGGTGAACTTTATTTCCACAATAGTAGCAGTGTTCTAGGATTTTTGAGAAATGGGTTAATCTCCAATACAAAGTCTTATAAAATGAAACGCATCCTGCAAGTATCGCATTATAAGCTTGGGCTGCCTGTCGCACTACTTTAAATTTCTCAGCGACAAAAAAATTGTCAGTCTGCCGACAGAAAAACAGCTTCTGTGTGATAGTTTGAAGTACATCCAGCTGTCTTAACACTCTCCAAATAACAATGACAAAAACAGATAAAAATTGAAGTAAGGTTTATCGATCATTTTTTGGACTGCTACCATTGTCATGTTATGATACCAATAAAAGAACCCGCAAGTACGGGGTGAACTACGACCGGCTCTACACTGTAGACTGCCTTGGAAAAATTAACTATGACCAATAAAAACTCATACGTTTTTTACTTAAAAAAATGTACAACTTACTAAATTCATGTTTATGGCAGTAAAAATAGATTAGCCATAAATAAATTAAGCTAACTACGCATTTCATCAGTTGAGATGCAAATTGCACTTGCGCAATTACCAAATTGACTACCATATTTTGAGGAAATTAGGCGTGTGACATAAGCTTCTATCTTTTGTATTTTCTTTAAGGCCATCCAATTAAAAAGTTCCCCATTGCCCTGTCTCTTGTGATATTGGTTCGGTTGATGATGTTATGAACACATGAAGAGAATCAATGTCGTATTTAGCCGCGAGGTTATTAGAATGCTTGTTTGCGAGATTTACCGTCTGCCGCGCCCTCTCCTCCTCGAGTTTAGACAATTGACATTGCTTTCAGAGCCCCAATTACAGGATGCTACAAAGAGTATTAAAAAGCTTTTGACTTCTTCTTTGGTCAAATCACCGTAGAGGTTGATCGTCCACTGCAAAGATCCAACAAAACAAGTCTGCGAAGGCTTACTTCACAAAATGGAAGGTTCATGACGCAATTGAATTTGTAAGCTGTGTCAAGTGAGGTGCGTCTGTACACTTGCTTAATTTATGCACCTAACACATAACTGTCTTCGGTCCGGTATTCATAGTTTCTTCGGTACGATATTGGTAAGTTTTTTGGGCTACTAATCGCAATATCTCCGTCCATTTTCCAACTTAACGTTTCTTCAGTTCGGTAGTCCATATTTTTTTGGTTCAATATTTGTTGCATTTTCGGTTTCGGTCTTCGTAATCATGATCCTTGGTCTTCTCACGTAGATCCTTATTCTGATCATACTGAACGTTTGATCTTTAAACCCTTATAATTAATCGCTAATAAACCTGCTGAGTGTTTCTTGTTTTATTTCAATAGCACCAAAAATCTTTTATTTATTCAAAGTGATGTACTTATAACAACCAACTGTACTTAGTATGTGGGCTAAATATAAAGTCGAGTCAACGGACCAAAAGCTGGTCATATCGAGCCAGGCAGCTCCCGATGACACCCCCATTGTAGGCCTCACGGCATTGATCACGCTCCTTCATTGACAACTGTCGTTGTTCATAGTTTAATTGAAGGTAGTTTGGAAAACAACTGTGTCTCCAAAGGATAACACCTCTACTCGTGAAGGTAGAGGGAACCTTAAGACCAGCAGCCATGAGTCTGTCAAATGAAATACTCTGTATAGATGGTTTTCTATGTCTGTCGATCAACGTATCTGTGGATCTGTGAGTTTGCCAATCTGTGTGTTTGTGGATCTGTATGTCTAAAGATGTGTGTCTCTGTGGATATGTAAATGCATGCGTGTCTGTGGATCTCTTTGTAATGCGTGTCTAAACCTGCAGACTGCCTCCTAGTTATGGGCGGAAGCCATCCTCAACAGGGAACATGCATTAACTACGAATTAAAAAGTTGAAGTCCAACGATATGTGCGTCTGCACGCGTGTCTATCGATCCTTGTGTCTGCGTGTCTATGGATTAGTGTGTTCGTTTGCGTGTCTATGGATCTGTGTGTCTGAGTGTCTAATGATCTGTATGTCTGGATTGTTAGGATTGTATTTCTGCGTGTTTATGGATCTGTGTGTCTGCATGTTAATGGATCTGTATGTCTGCATGTCTATGGATCTTTGTGTCTGCGTGTTTATGGATCCGTGTGTCCGCATGTCTATGGATCTGTGTGTCTGCGTGTTAATGGATCTGTATGTCTGCATGTCTATGGATCTGTGTGTCTGCGTGTTTATGGATCCGTGTGTCTGCATGTCTATGGATCTGTGTTTTGCCATGTCTACGGATGTATTTTTTGGTTTCTAGTAAAATTTGTACAGAAGGTCTAAGTATTCAGTTTACATGCTTTACATCTTCTGCGTGACCAAAATGTATCCTGGGATAATAGGCTTTAATGCACTCACAACACGAGTTTTAGTCTACAAACTGTTTGGACAACACTGCCTCAGCGAAAGCACTACAGTTCATAAAGGTGTAGGCACTATTTGTTTTCGAAAACGGTGTGATTTATGGATTGCTATAATTATTTTCTCTGGAGTTATAGTTGTCTTTGTGACATTTCAAAGTTGAAACAATATCAAAATTTACTATCTGCTTTCAATTTAGATAGTCTTTGAAACTCTTTTATTATTCAAGAGCAAAGCAAGATTGAATCAGACTTTAGAAACTTTTATCAACAAGGACATAAGCGATTTAACATTGTATTTTATGCGAAAAACATCAAAATCTGAAAGTTTTAGGCAAGAATTGTTGGCTGCAACTTAACAATTGGAAAAACTACGCAAACATGCGGACTAGAGTTAGGCGTACCTTGCTGTACCGAACCGCAACTTAATGTAAAATTAATTAAAATACTTGACAGCAATTAGTTTTAGGATTGAAAACAAACGACTTCCTATATGTTTCTTTTTACTATGCCTTTGATAACAAGTTTCAAGACTTTGTCAAACCACTTACATTTTGAACCTCTTAAACCAGATTAAACCATTCGTAAAAAAAGAATATTTTCTTAACTTAGATGTCCCTAGCGTTACACAAGAGGGTTGCAACGTTAAGGTGGAAGCTGCTTTTTTTTTGACCAAGAATAGACTAAAAGTGTCGTCTTTTTAAACTACTGTTGTCGAAATCTGCTACTATTGCTTCTACTTAGCAAAGTAACAAAAAACAATTGTTGTTATAATTATTCAGAAACACAAATACTGTCTTACTCTCAATTGATTTCTAGGTTAAGTTATTGGTTCATAAGGTAGCTTGAACTATTAATTTTTTTGTTCAAGGGCAATTATCGTTTTATTACGACTGTGCAAAGTTCGTGATGTTTTTCAGTGGTCAAAGCACAGTGACCCAATCGCAACGCAGGGTACTTCAATTAGTATGAAACAATTACAAAGAAATACGACATTAAATTGGCACAAAATTTTCAAACTGTTCTCTCAGTAACAGCCATGGCAAGTTTTGTTGCTGCGCAAAAATGTTTGAAATATAACCCTGATGTATCAGCTAAGTTTCTAGAAGATGCTCATTGCCTCACAAATGTTTGAGAGTCTTGGTAAGTAGCGCAAATGTGTTTTCTTAAAATGATTCTTGCCTGTTCATTATTAATAATGGGAAGTTTAAAGAACAGAAATGAAACGATGTATTCGCTATCGTAAAGTACTGTAAAGTTGTTATTTGAACACCACTCAAGTAATTATTTTATTGCCAACTTCTCGTGGGTTGTATATTGTGTCTCTAAATTGTCAATCAATGGGAATATTGTTACATGCAACCCGTATTTTTTGGACGACAAATATCTACATGGCCAAATTAAACACTCCAATCTGATTAAGCGCGCGTGCTCCCCAGGGAGATGCAAAACAGAATATTCAAGTCAAGTGCGGAAAAACATTTAGCCTTTTTCATTTATTTACATGACTGAGGTGTTTGGTTTGGTCCCTACATGCTTTTGAACATACATTACAAGAACTGATCACTGCCTACATAAAACTAAAGTCATAAATGAAGCCAAACTTTAAGATTTTTCGATAAAATCAACAACAAAGCGAAGTTATGTGTGGTTTTAGCAGCTGACGCTCAATGGATAGTGCTGTTCTAATAATCGTGCTTTGAAATTTTGAGGACATTAGTTCAGCAGTTTCAGAAGACGTGACTGCAAGGTTACTGATAAGAAACGAAACTGCATGATAATAATATACTGTTCAAACGAGTCTTTTTGTCAGCGGTAACAAGGCTTTTTTTATTTTTATTTTTATTTTGAACCAGTCCCAGGACGGAGTTATCTATTAAACTTGGATTAAAACACTTTCACTTGCTTTCAGGGGAGTACCTCTGCAGTTTGCAAGCCTTCCGTAAACGGTGGTTGCCATTTGCAGTAGTCGATACCAGTTCAAGTTAAACAACAGCAATATTAATTGATGTCTAATGTAGTTTAAACGACTGAGAAGACAGAGTCGTAACGGCAGAAACACGACTGGTACTTGCCCTAATCTGTTTGCTGGTTAATCCTTAAAGAAGAAACTGAATTAAAACGAGAAAACAAAAGCAAAGGTAAAATAATTACCGTGTTTTGAATCGGTGAACGCTAGCAATCCAATCCTGTCTACCTACTTACAACGCCAACAGCTTGAATCGCTGCCATACAGGGTTTTTACTGCATATCGCCATATGTATTACAAGTGATGTTGGAAATAGCACCGACTTTTGGTCATGGCGCCGACCGTTTACGATAGGTAAAATGGCATGCAATGCGCTTCTGTTTAGACGAGATGTCAATCCGCTTTTTCAATACCTTATATACCAGGTCTATTTAGTTGTGTTTAGTGCCTTTATATGAACTTCATTATTATCATAGATAGTACCTTTCTTTCTTTTTTAATACCTTAATTTAGTGTGTTTAATGCCTTTTTGAATGTATTTAGTTTTGAATCTTATAGATAGGACCTTTCTGAAAACCACTTTATGTGTTGAAAGCTTCCTAATAAAAGATAATGGTTATCGCGAGTAACCTGGATCAGTTACAGCGATACTCGTGTACATATAACCGGGGAAAGACACATATCGCCAATACTTTTTCCCGTTTTGTTGAGAGCCCGATCCTAAAGTATTTAAGATTTGCAACCTTACTGTTGAAGTATCGGAGGAAGTCGGATACCTCGGCTAATAAAGTCTATAATCGCTGGAAAGACACGCATGTTACCAGGGCCGTAGATTAGGGCTGCAGCCCTACAGTAATCACTGCAATGTACTGAAAAAACTACTCTTTAATTAACTTCTGGTCCAAAATTTAGGTGGGGGGGGGGGGGGGCATCTATACTCCCTGCCTGACGCTAGCTAAGGCCAAGATGCGTCTATCTAGACAAAACTTGGAACAAGTTATCCACGCTCTCACTAAAATGTCTCTCCTTGACTACTGAGATATATCCACCTTGAAATCAGTACAGAAACTATCCTGTGTAGCTGGCGGTATTGTGAGAAGGCGGCAAATCAAATTTCTGTATTTTTTACTGAACAGGAGTTGACCCCTTTTTACCGCGAGAATTCGAACTTTCCGCCTTCTCACAAAACCACCAGCTACACAGGCTTTACAGATATCGAGTTAGAATTCCGGTGCGGAAAAGTGTAAACGAGCTCTGGTTGGCTATCAGAGAAGCATTAACCAATCAATACAGGGCTGATGAGCATGTGCAGGGAGGTTGGGCGAAAGCATGGCAGATTCCGGTCAATTTTAGCTATCAAAAACCGAAACTAATGTTTTCTTCATTTTTTTCAAGGCCTGCCGTAAAGAGGCATGCGGTTTGTGAAAGCTTGCGCTTTTTACCTGGTGGTCAGTGGATGTTTGTGTACTGTAGGTGCACAACTGGTGAACAACAGCAGGTAGGTTGGGCGTCTGTTGTGTGCAGTTTTAGTTCAGTCTGGATAAGATGATACGCTTGTTTTGGGACTTTCTTAGTTGCTAAAATAGCTAACAGGGTTGCGCAAGACTGTATTACTCTCCAAAGTTCCCCTGTTCCATCCCTCCCATTCAATTCCCCACCAGAACAAACAACGCTAGGGAAAGCAATTTCAGTTTAAGATTTCAAAAAATTAAAATTAATTAATTAAAGGAAAAACTAAAAAACATACATAGGTCACTTTCCATTTAATTTATCTGGTCTGGACGGTCCGATTAGACAGCTCTTAAACGGAACGCTTGAGTTCTCAGAACTGGTTCTGGTCAGAATGGCCCTGCTCATGGATCAGAGTCGTTCAGTTCTCCGGCCCCAGTCGCCCAGTTCTCTGTCTGCTCCGCTCGGTCAAAGCGTGCGGATAGCGGGAGAGTTGTGGCGGGAAAAAAATACGTACGCGCGCACCTTGGACCTTTCTCTTTAAATTTTCCAGAATCAGCTCTCTTTGGCTGTCATTGGCTGTCAAAAACAAACTAATAATCAGCGAATTAAAAACTACACTTTTATATTGATTCTTTTTTAATTTCAGGAAAACATCCGAAGTGTCAGATGAGACATACAATCTATCGCTGGCAATTAACAAAGTAATCGAAGAGTATGATGTGAAGGTCAGACCGAATGCGGGAGGCGACCCGGTCATGGTGGACATTGAGTTCAAAGTCATTTCGTTTGGCGAACTTGATGAAGTTAACATGGTTCGATGCTCCTTCTATACATAGCTTGTACAATATTTGTGCGAAGTTAGCGCAGTTGGTTAGATCTCTGACTGCCAACCAGAAGGTCCCGGGTTCAATCTCCGGTCTGGTCAAGGGTTGGATTTTTGGGCGACCTTTTTTCGCCACACCGTCCGTGGACAGGGACGTTAAGCCGTTGGTCTAGTCTCTACGTGTAGCTTAAAAATACCAACGCACTTTTCAATAGCTGTTGGCTAATGCCGGTGTTATGGCGGGTTATGAGTGCTGCGTGCAAGAGTACCACCTGTGGATATAAATTTGTTAGAATGTCTTTAATTTCATTTCACTTTGTATACCCTGTATACCCATAGCTTGTACAGCACCATTTCCATATACTCGTAGTTTGCATCAGTATTTCATTGCTTCCAGTTTTAAACTAGATTCTTCTATATTTTAGTTCTAATCAAATGCTAAGCTCAGGTTGGCTCCTAGCAAGTTTCTTAACGCACAAGATTTTAATTTTGAGATAAGTATTTATCGTGATGAAGGTATATATAAAGACTGGCGCTAAAGTATTCCTGTGATGAAAAATTCTTTGAAGGCAGAGCGAAACACTTTTGGTGACATGTTCTGAAAGCTATACAATTAGATAACAATTTCTTGGGTTATGATTCTTAACTCAAAGACAAAGTCAAAGTCGATAATTGATCGCCATACGGCTTGGGAAATAGATCACTTTCGAACTACGCTTCAGTTCACACGTACAACAACCTGGAGTCGAGGCTTCGTGTCAGAAAACTTGGCACGAGCCTCGACTTCAGGTTTTTGTCCGCAGGAATTGGAGTGCATTTCGAGAATGATCTATAGGTAGAAACTTTGCCAAAATTCGCGAGAATAAGTCAGTTTACACTCCTCGTCATCACTTCGTTACATGTTCTAAAACATGACAGTCACACTTGTAACGTCAATTCCTCTCGTCTCGTCTAGGCATACACTTTGGATATCTTTGTGCGACAGTGGTGGTACGATCCAAGCTTTACAAATGACTACAGTATCCCTTACACCATGGCCGAGGATCCACGCGACATGTTTTGGGTACCAGACACGTATTTCGTCAACGTTAAAGAATCCCGTTTTCATTACATAACAAGAGAGAACATGCGGGTTTTGATTTACCCAGATGGAAAAATATATTTCAGTGCAAGGTTTGTCATACGTACGTACATACTTATTCTTTTAAAGAAGCAAAAATAAGTACACGAAAGAAAGAAAAAAAGGAAAGTGTACCCTTTATACATACAGTGGTTCCTTCCATCTTTCTGTTTTAGTGTCATTTTAATTGCAGTTTTGTGTTTGGCCTTAGTGCCTTTCTACTAACTCTTAGTATTTTGTTCACCAACAGGATTTCGTTAGTTGTGCATTGTGATATGGATTTTCGACTTTACCCCATGGATACACAGTACTGCGAGCTGACAATCGAAAGCTGTGAGTTACCCATTTTGCCTTTTTTAAAATTCAATATCTCTTCTGCAATAAGTGTTATACAGCTATTGCAAAAAAGGTTGTTATAGTCACAATCGATACTGGAACCGAAAGAAACTTTGGGTACAGTCATAATGAGTGATCGTTATACAGCTATTTCAAAAAAGGTTGTCATAGTCAAAAGTCCAATACTGGAACCGATAGGAACTGTGGGTTCAAGCAGCACAAACAATCACTACTGTTAACATTGACTTTGCAAAATATGGAATGCAGGTTCATCATATAATGCCACGGCAATGCAGTAACAACCTTTACCGGCGTACTATCACTCATTATGAGTGTACCCAAAGTTCCTTTCGGTTCCTGTATTGACTATTGACTATGACAACCTTTTTTTAAATAGCTGTATACAGCAGGCATTATGATGAACTTGCACTCTATATTTTGCAAAGTCAGTGCTAATAGTAGTAGATTAGTTGTGCTGCCTGAATTAATTTCACGAGTTCCTTTCGGTTTTGACTTTGACTATGACAACCTTATTTGAAACAGCTGTGTCAGTTTAACTCAACATAAATAGGTGAAACTGTTTCAGAACCTTTTTACAACTCTTAAGCGTTAGTGCGTTTTTGAAATGTTGATGTTCGTAATATTTAACTCTTTTGAGAAACAAGCTATTACACCGTCAAGATCTCATATTTGGATATCTATCACAATCTACATTTTCCCAGCCGAAACAGAGCTCAGCCCTGGAAAGCTTGCTTCAGAGCCCAATACATATTACTATCGCCAATTATAGAAGTATTATTGTGAACAAAGAACACAAATGTGAGATTTGTGTTGCCAGTAATGCTGTCTTCGTTTAGATACAATAACAATTAAAGAATGAATATAACTCTTTAACTTTTTTGCTTTTCTACTAAAATAGCTTCTTACTTATGAGTTTGTTTGGCTGACAGATGCTTACACGCAAAAGGACGTGGACTACAACTGGAGGGGCAAGAAAGGGATAGAGATCGTGTCCGACCGCATGGCTCAGTTCAGTCTTGCAAGCGTCGCCACATATAAGAAAGACTCCACAAACAGTAAAGGTTTGTTTCAAGAAACTTGGATTTTGTGCAGGGAACCTGCCAATCTTTTTTGAGTTCACGGTACTCTTAACCCATTGGAAGTTCGGTCAACTAATTTGGAGATAGTTTTAAAATGATTTTGACCAATCAGATGCTACAAGTTAATAGCCGGGTTCACAATTGTGAAACAAGAACAAGAGCTAGTACAACTTGCAAGAAATTTGAAGAAAAACGATAAGAAAAAGGAACACTGATGTGAACTCAACTCGTCGCACATTTGCTCATTATTCCCTTTTCAATTATTTTGTTATTTAAACTGATTTCTTGTGCTTGAGATTGTTCTTGTTTCATCAGTGTGTACCGTGCAGGCTTTAACCAGTGGCACGCGCGACTCCTTTTTTTTGATCCGCATAAATTAACACCTCTCACTATCTGAACTCCGATTTTCCCACAATACCTCAGTCTGCTCTGACGAAGGGCTGGTGCTCGAAAACATCGGATATATATCAAACCTCACGGGTGATATCTTACCATATCAACCCTTGTTGACCAAGACTCATCTTTAGCGTACTCATCAGCGTAAAACACGGAACTAGCTAAAAAGGAAAATAAAACAAGATAGAAAGTCAGGTTAAAATGAAAACAAGAAAAAAAGGTAAATAGGCGAGAAAACGTATATTTTACGGTGTTTCTAGTCTTTGTTATGCGAAGGGTGGGAGCTTGGGACCTAGGTTAGTGGTATGGGGCGGGCTCGGCTCCTACATAAAGGGATGGGTTTTGGTTATCCTATCTCTTAGAATCTTAGGAAAGGTTGAAATTGTAATTTGATTCTCTTTGAGTCCTAAGTATCCAATTGAATTATTGTATTAAAAGTGTTCCTCATGGTGGCCCGTTTATTTTGCTCATAGGATCCTTCGCAAGTCTGAGAGCGGGATTTGCCTTCCAGAGACGTATAGAGTTCCACATTTCATCAGTGTACGTACCGGGTGTAGTACTAGTTATACTGTCCTGGACTTCCTACTTCATCTCGCCGGCCGTTGTTCCCGCGAGGACTACTCTCTGTGTTACCACTATACTAGCAAGTATATTGTTACAGGCCAATGCCAACAAAGCCGTACCCAAGGTTTGTTTACAACAGTGTATATCGTAAACGGTGCCACTGTTAATAACAGAAAAATTTGAAACTTAAAAAAAGAGGTTTTGCCACTGTTAATAACAGAAAAATACGTCATGTCATCACCCAAATTATTTTTTCCAAATCTGACACAGGATATTGTTTCTTGCTAGCTACAATTGGTATTTTGTCATAATCTTGTTCACGTTGTTTTTTGTACATTTATTGTAATAAAAAGTCTGCATAATATTTTCTTCTATTTTTTACATTTCACACTCCGTTTTGGATAACAGTTCATAATTGAAAAATGATTGAGCCCGAATTATCTTTTCTCTGTTCAAAACATTTAGTTCTAACATTAATAGCAATACTTTTGCTTGAAGTTTTAATAGTAACAATAGCAATGATAATGACAATAATAATTTATTTCTTTCGCTATTTTAACTATTAGTTTGTCTGTACACTTAAGCAAATGTTTGAAATAGTTATTTGTTATGTTTTAAGATCTGCTTTAATACATTCTAACTATAAAATAAAAGTTGCATAGCAGTAAATGATAAAAAAAAAATTAATTACTTATTTAGAAAAAAATAAAATGATTAATTAAAAGTTACAGTGGTAATAACGTTTTATTTTTAAAAAAACACGACAATTCACCATTGTTGTTTCAATAGTTGTAACAAGTCTTTTTATCCGTCCCACTCAGGTAAGCTATATGAAGGCTTTGGATTTTTTCTTGCTTCCTTCATTTGGGTTCATCTTTGCAGCCATGATTGAGTTCGTGGTTGTTTTGAACACAGATCCTGAATACTCGAAACCCGAACCGTTTAGATACTTAGTGGAGAAGAGGAAAACTGAATATGAAGGTGTACCTGAGATTGGGGATGAAGATGAAATTGCGAATAGTAAATTTGAGGTCAGAAACAAACTTGAGGTTGAGAATGAAGGTGGAATTGAAAATGGAGGTGAAAAGAAAGCTGATGAAAATGATGGTGAAGTGAAAGTTGATGAATGTGATGATGAAGAAAACACTGCCGAGCTGGATAAGGTTTTTGGCGAGAGCAGTTGTAAATACGAAGCGGATCAGGCGAATGAAACAGACGAAAAAGTTGAGATAAGTTTTGAAGACAAGGAAAACGATGCAACTGGAAGTGGAGAAATTAACGACAGACAAGTCAACAATGGACAACATGGCAAACGTAACAATGAGAACAGAGCAGTTGTCGATAGTAACCGCGACAATGGAGAAGGAGAGGAGAGTGCATCCTCTGACTACCAGGGGGAAGCAAGGAACATGGAAGAAAAAGAAAAGGATGTGGAAGATACAGTAAACACAAAAGCGGTAAGCGGGCATTTGGAGTGTTTGATATTTGTTATCGTGTCTAATAAAGATGTTCCGGGATGGATTACTCAATAATGTTTGACATGGGGATGGGTTGGGTAATGGGGTCGGGAAG
>JAOBRG010136659.1:0-10564 GCA_027574985.1 Umimayanthus nakama | reverse complement strand
GTATCGTTGAAGCGAAGCTAGTTTTCGTCAAAGAAAATACATCAGTTAATTCAAAGCTGTCTTCCGAAGCTAAGTTCCGCATTTGCCTGCATGAAATAGCCAACGCAAACATAAAAGCTTGGTTTGGCTGAGACGTTACCAAAAGTTCTTGTATCTTTATCTGTAACGCCGTATGTATCGTTGAGACGAAGCTAGTTTTCGTTAAAGAAAATACATCAGTTTTATTCAAAGTTGTCTTCCGAAACTAGGTTCCGCATTTGCCTGCATGAAACTTGCGTCTGGGACGAAACTTTCGTCTGATACGAAATTTTCGTCTCCTTGGTAAAGGCACGTATAATTCTTCGACCTTCACAAAAGTTAAGTGAAAACGTCTAAACAGCTTTTAATAGCTTCGAAGCTAAATATCATTCTCAATTAAGACAGAATAAACTGGTTACTTACCACTGACAAAAATTAGCAATAATTTTTCATCAGAGAGAAAACAATAACAAAACCTCTCAGTTTTGTTTCTGGAACAAAAAGCAATACCAAAGCTTGCTTAAAATATGCAAGTATTATAATTAAAGCGGTGACTTGCTATGGAAAAAACCCTTAAAAAACAAAAAGTAGGTTTCTTGTTTACAAGCGAATGTCACGATAACGTACACTCGTGGTTCAATTTGTTGTGATGGTTTGTTTCAATAATAAAAAAAGCAAGCGTCAAGTCTCCTTAGTAGAGTTCAATTCTTACAAAGTTTCTGCTGCATCGATCGTTTACTTACAAACAGGTTTTTGATGAAGGTGAGTTTTAATTCTGAGTTGATTTTTTAATTGGTCGGCATAGATTTGTTTAGCTTTTACGGTTGCGCGGCAGTAACTAAACATTTGTTGTGGCCGGAAGTTCTGCTCGATTTTTTGGCACACAGATAACAAACTTACTCAATAGTGATGCCATGCGTCTCTTGGCATACGGATCGGAAATGTTGCCTGAAAAAGTGAAGATCCTCCCAAGCTTAAAAACTAAATAAAACAAACTAAAAAAAACAGAAGTAAGGCTTGACAATATAAGTAAATCGAAACAAGCATTCCTTATCTAAGAGCATCGTTCTGCAAGTAAGAGTAGTTATTATTTTCAAGTCAGTTGCGCTTAGACATACAAAAATATTTTACAGTTTGGACTTTGTAACAAATATTTTGTTGACAAGCATGTTGATAACTAAATTTCTGAGATCTTGTTCGGATCCCAGTAGGATCCCATGCATATTTATTGCATCCCCGCTACGCGCTGTATTCAAATTCCAATTGGAGTTGTCGTGGAAGTGAGCGAAAAGCTTAGATAAAAAACGAATCAGCCGGGAGATTGTTTGTAAGGAGACGGTTTTACTTTAAAACCATGTTCTAAACAAAATCTTATCTAGATGAAAGTTTCAGGAACGTTTAGGGTAGATATGTTTTTCCTATCATGCTGTGCAAATTATAATGTGTGGTATGTGGTAGGAGCCCGTGCCAGGGAAAAGCGAAATAGACAAGAAGTTGTGATGATGATGACAGAACCTCGAGGTCTCAGTTCACAGCCTAAAAATGTACAGTTCTTAAGGTACTTAATTTTTTTTCTGATATGTTCAGTTGTTTGTAGATTTTTTTCTGAAATTTTCACGGTTTCTGTCTTTTGGTTGTTTGGGTAACAGTAAATTGTTTCGGTTACTAAATTGAATGCCAACGGCGAGAGAAGACGACTGAGCAGGCAGACAAAACATCTGTTAGACCTAAAACACGCTTCGTCACATGTAGAAAACTAGAGTTTCTCAGCTGGTCCAGTTTGCTAAATTGTGACACTGATTACGATTTTTCTCATCTACAAAATACAAGAACTGCATGGTTACTTTAATACAGTTTTTTTATTCCGAGCTATCTTTAAAAACTGCTCCGCGCTATTTCAAACGTTACGCTTATATGCTACACAGAATTTCCACGAACGGAAGAAATTGTGACATGATAATCCTCACTTTAATAACACAGTGAAATTAAACAAGTTTAGAGTTTTTATCAGATCATCTAGCTAGTACAAGGAATTCAATCCGAGGTATATTTGAACAGGAATTGAAAACAACAGTTACTGTAGAACTTCCACTAAAGGGGGGAATCTCGAGAAGATATTCCTCAACATAACGAGACAGTGTACCGGCGTAAAGTTAAGCTGGTATAGAGCCTTGAAAATGACCCTGTTGTTAGAACAAGGAATTACTTTCAGATACATTTGTATGTATGAAAACACCAGGTATTGTAAATTTTCCACAAACAGGTCAGTCATTTCTCGCAATGGTAATCCTATCCGGAGTTAGTAAGTTTGGAGCTTTCGTGTCAATCTAGTAATCATACGAGGAATTAATCCCAAATAAATTTTGGATAAATTCATTTTTGATCAGATGAAACAGTAGGTATGCGCGTATATCTTCTTAATGGCAACTTGTAGAGAGTGGGCTTTATGTTGCTTTCATAAAACATCAGTTTTTCTTTACTAGATTTTTAGGAGCAGAAAGACGGAAATGGAAGACATGTGGCCGACGCTACTACTTCTTTGGTGTTTTCTTGGAAATGCTTCGGAAGGATGCGGAGAAGGGTAAGAGAATTATGATGTACCATATATCTACTCTGTCTTTCTCAACCCTGGTGTTATTGAGTTTTATTTTGCATGTTTTTCTTTATGTGAGTGTTGTAAGAAACATCAGGTACTGTAAAACTTCCACAAACTGGACAACACTCAATTGAACACTCCAGAAAGTAATCCTCGATATAATATATCGAGACAGTGAAACAAAGCAAGTTCAAAGCTTTCATATCCATGTAGCCACACAAGCATAAACGATAAAGTCTGGGAGTTTGGCCATCGGACCAGCTTTTTCCTCACGCGAACACAACTATAAACACTAGAAATTAAAGTTCTAATATATGACGTTGAACTTATAACTAAGATCTCAGTTTGGAGATTTTTGCTTTTCCTATGAAATGTAGCTGAAATCTTTAGTCAAACCTTTTAGTCTCTAACAAAATGGAATGTTTCTATCAACAAATTGATCAAAATTATTTTTCGTTTGTCAACATAACCTTGCAGAAGTTTTTTTTCTTGTTTGGTCCTTATTTATGAGACACCTGAGAACATCGCAGAAGCAACTGTGTATTGGCACAAACCATCGTGCAAGATTTATTACTGTTTTTATTTAACAGCTTTAAAAGATTTTCGGCTCAAATGTTCTTGAAGTTTTCTTTATTTTATGACTTTAGTATTAGTGCCTAGAACTCTGTTCTGGATTATCTTGT
This sequence comes from Umimayanthus nakama, assembly GCA_027574985.1. Lineage (NCBI taxonomy): Eukaryota > Metazoa > Cnidaria > Anthozoa > Zoantharia > Parazoanthidae > Umimayanthus > Umimayanthus nakama. The sequence continues at coordinate 7,267 of JAOBRG010136659.1, read as the reverse complement.
AAGTAGTTTCACAGGCGGGGTTAGATATCATTCTAACTTAAGCTTATTGTTAGCGGACAGTATTGAAAACAGTATTAACTTAGTTATAATGTTTCTAAATGTAGTTATAGCATTGGTATAAGGACATTTTTTAAAACTAGAAGAGGATTCTAACCTTTTTAGATGCATTTGACACGTAAACAAACTTTATTATCATTATAGGTTTAATTAACTGCATGGGCATTTATTGGTAAGGTGGCTCATTTTAAATTGCGGATTGAAATCTTAAGAAAAGTGATAAAGTAGTGCTTTCGTGTGAGTTCACAAGGACTCCCGATCAATGCTGCTTAATTTGCTTCGGCTTTCATGTTTTGAAACTAGATCAAGTAAATAACGTTCTAAAACAGTAGGTCAGTTGCAATAGCTTTGTTCACACTGAAACTAAATAAGATAACGTCTATTTTTATCTGTTTTGGAGCAAAACAATATGGTCAAGCAAGAACTACGTACGTGAGAGTATTACTCTGTTGCAACTGATTTGCTTTAATCTTATTTGAGACTCAATATATTACCTGCCTCAATATCATTAAGATACTTCATTGGGATAAGAAATACAACTTTATGCCATCAAAATCACGCAAAGTTAGGTATAAGGTTCCTGCGGTTATTTAATGCTTATTCCATTTATGTAAAGCACTCTTGGAAATCATTAAAATAAACTTTGTCATTAATAGAGTTTTTATCTTTTATTGTTGTTGATTGCCAATTCAGACAATGAAAAATGATAGTAGTGATAAGTACTTAAGGGTTATGTTCCCGCCGAGCAAAATCTGATACCTGGGTTTGTTTGTGGTGTATCGTCCATGGCAGGAGACGTCTAGTGATAAGATTGCCAGTTTTAATTAGCTAATTCCGTGTAGTAAGTTTCAAAGTTGTATCGGCACGACTCACGTATTCTTTGTTGTAATTATTAACTGACCAAAGAAATCTTTATCCTTTGAACTGCAGTATATAGAAATAGAACAAAGAATGATCACTGTATTCCAGGCCCCAGAGGGTACTGATCATAACTGCCTTCACGGGTTTGTGCCACCCCCAAGGGAGTGGTTTGCGGGCCGCTTTGGTCTGAATAGGGGACACGTTTTGCCTGATTATACTGGAAAACGGAGTCAATATGGTTTTTCAGAGAGAATCAGAAGGCCTACACTCCTCGAGCTCGTTTAATGGCTTCGCAATTTGTTCTAGAAGGGAGTACTAATCTCTTCAGTTTGGTATGAACACAGAAAATAGAAGTTGCTTTTTCTAGAAATTATACCCGGAGGGAAAATGCCCAAATTTTTGGGGCGTGGATGCTTGTCGTACTTTTTAGGGGTAAAAACTCAAGGGTCTGGTACTGCTACGGTTGCGAGAGATAACGTTTTGACATATGCACACAGTGCGATATCTTAGATAGTATTTGATGCTGTTATCTTGAGCTTCCTTTAGTTGGTTGAAATGTTGTCGGCACGTGCGTTTTTTGATGGCACTTCTCAGAGTTTGAAATCGACCTGAACCACGATCAGAGTTGTAACTCTTAGTGTTTCCGTTGAAACTTTCCTACGAGAATCCCCGCCCCAAAAGGTGGGAGTCCCTACCCCTCCTCCCCCCCCCCCCTTCGGAAGCCAAGCCAAAGTTTTCCGGACTGGGCGGTACTTTTCACCCAACTCTGTCCCTGTGCAACGATGTATCAACACACTAAAGGAATCTCAAACTAATCCAAAAAAAAAAACCCAAGGGCACTGTTTTTGTAGACTTATTCCTGATGTACAAATACATTTTTTGTTGTAGAAAAACGGCCAGGTTAAAGAGCACGAGCGAGGAATATTCAATGACACAAGCTTACAACTTGTCTCTTCTCATTAACAAAGTGTTGGCAAGTTACGACATCAAAACGAGGCCCAACGCGGGTGGCCCCCCAGTAATGGTTTCCGTGGAGTTTAAGGTCATATCATTCGGCGAGATCAAAGAAGTGAACATGGTAGGTCAACATCTCAATATATATACTGTATAACTTTTCCTGCCTCGTTGTTCAGTTTGTTGAATGGAGCCAAGTTTTCTTTCAACTTTGTAAAGTTTAAAAGTTTTGAGAATTTGAAAACTAAACAGAAAAGTTTTAAAAACTTGTATGTACAAAACTTTTCTATAAAAAGAACCAACAACTTAAAAAACAAACAAAAAACCCCGTCTTGATTATGTTTATGATTAAGATTATGAGTAAGATTTTGATTTTAATATGATTAAGATTATGTTTATGTTTTTGATCATGATTATTATATGTTTATGTTTATGTCTATGATTTTGATTATGATGATGATGGTGTAATGATCATGATTATTATTATTATGATTATGATGATGAAGAAGATGATGATTATGATTTTGGTTATGGTAATGGTTGTGGTTATGGTTATGGTTATGATTATGATTACGATTATGATTATGATTATGATTATGATTATAATGATTTTGGTCATGGTTTTATTATGATAAAGATTCTATTTATGTTTTTAATCATGATTATGATTATGGTTATGATTATAATTATATTATGTTTTTCTTCAAACAGGAATACACTCTAGATATCTTTCTGCGCCAGTGGTGGTATGATCCAAAGTTTGAGAATAATTTCAGCCAACCTTTTACGATGGCCGCTGACCCAGCCAAGCTGTTCTGGACTCCTGATACTTACTTTTGGAACGTAAAGAATTCCAAGTATCATCACGTGACACGGGATAATAGGAGGATAATGATACACCCGGATGGCAGGGTCTACTACAGTGCAAGGTATACGGTGACGTCTCAGTGCTAGACACAAAAAGTAAAGTAAAAGTAGTGCATTTATATAGCGCCTTTTCCATATGAAGATTGTATGACTAGTTTACTCCCAGCGGGCCAGAAGAAAATTTAAAAGCGGTCCATATATGCTGGTAGTCATCTTATCGATCCCGGAAGGATGGAAAGCTGAGTGAACTTTAGCGGGAAAGAAGGTCACCAAAATAACCTACCCTCGACCAAGCTTGGAATCGAACTTGGCACCTCAGGGTTGGGAGGCAGAGATCTTTACCACTGTGCCAACCCCTCCGCTATAACAATAGTTAAATGTGTTCTTTATCAGCTATTGTTACCTATTTTGAGGTCGAAATGTTTGAAGGATGTTAGGTACAAAATGCATCAGCGCATCTATTGAGGAAAACTAGTAACCAGAACGTCAAGTGTTTAAGCAATGGTCATAATACACTTTCTTTCCCCAACCTGCCTCCCCAAGCCATTTTTTTGCTTCCACAAAGTTTGACTTGCTCTTTCGTTTTCCGACATTTGTAAAAAAAATTCAGGTTTTCGAACTTCTGCTCTACCCCACCACCCAAACGATAGTTCTTGCCACTTTACCGGCCGTGGGTCACCACTCACATAATTATACTCTCATTATTTTTAATACTATTTACCCCACCACCCAAAAGAAAGCTCTTGCCACTTTGCCCCTTGGCCCACGTGCATCACCCACAAGATTATACTCTTTGACTTTATTTACCCCACCACCCACAGGTTAACGTTAGCTGTTGCTACTTTACCCATGGCCCACCACCCTCAAGATTATACTTTTATCACTAGCCCACCACCGACAGGATAGTTCTTGCTCCTTTTACCCATGGCCCACCACCCACAGGACAAGTTTTATCACTTTACCCCACCACCCACAGGATAACTCTTACCGCCCAATGTGACATGGATCTAAGGCTGTATCCCATGGATACCCAAATGTGCCCGCTCATTATTGAAAGTTGTAAGTATTCATCAGTGTTTGTGGAGTTTGTCCTGATATTTGTCTGCATACTTCTGTAAAAAAGTTTATATTGCGAGAAAGATTTCTCTTATAAAACCTAAAGTATCTGAAGGCTATTTAAAAAAGGTATCCTTAAGACTTTTAAACTTGTGCTTTGGTTACTTAAAGTATGTGTTAATAATCACTTTCAAGGTTTCAAGATTGTTTCATGTCTTTTGTTTGCGATATTCTTCAACTGACATTTCTGTTCTAATGAAGAAAAGAACCCTTCTTATGTTTCAATCATGCGCAAATCGTGCCTTTTTTCCTTTCAAAAGATTGTCATTCGGGGTACAACATACGCAGGGAAACTAGAGATGCTGAACACATTGTAAAATTGACATAAAGAAAACTTTAAGGCGAGGTCTTCGTGTCACACGAACGTTACGAGGAAGTTAAACGGCACCCCATTTAATGCGAATACTTAGTATTTTAAAACTATTTAAAAATAGTATTGTGGTTTATGTCATTAATCCCTTGCTTTAAAGTCTTCTACCAGACTGTGACTGTTTTTAACTATATCTTGATTTGAATTTATAGAAATGTATGGAACATTAACTCTAAAGAAGGGGAGAAAATCATATGGGGCAGATCCTTTGGTACCACGCTTTTGGTTAAAATTCCTTGTTTAAGTTTATTGATGCAAAATTAAAATATATAACTTCTGTAAAACTAACAGTAGCCATATCATTGTATCTAAATTGTACTTCTGAGAATCACTGTGTAAAAATAATAATGGGCCAAAAAGGAAGGAAAAAACTCGGTCCATAATTTGCCGTACGGACCTCGCACTCGGCTAATAAGAGGTATGTATTAATTTTAATTAAGAAATACTTTTGTGTTTGTTTCTTTAGATGCTTACACAACAGATGATGTGGACTACAGATGGAAAGGAGGGAGCCCTGGTATCGAGATTGTGTCATCCGAGATGGCTCAGTTCGATCTCGTTGGAGTTAAGAAGCGAACCAAGGCGTCACGAAACAGCAAAGGCAAACATTATTTACTGTATTTATTTGAATAAGCGCCCTGGGCCCTTGGGCTTTTAGGATGGGCGCTTATGCACCTGCCATTGTAAGCCCCCATCCCCCAAACCCGGGGAAGTATTGGGCATTAGCCATCAAGCAAAGCCAAACTGTGATAATGTCCCACCCACAAGGGCCTTCAATTATGTCCAACCCCCAACCAAACGTGAACAATTTCCCCCACCCTAGGACCAAACTTAACACATGCATTACTCAAAGTGGTTGCTTATTAAATATTTACCATTTTCAGCCGCAATTTGATTTGATTCTTTATTTTGTTTCGTTCCCAGGCGCCTATGCAAGACTCACAGCCTTCTTCTTTTTTCGAAGACGCCTGGAACATTTTGTGTCGTCCGTGTTTGTACCCGCGGTCGTTCTTGTTCTGCTGTCCTGGTGTTGTTTTTTCATCAGTCCTTCTGCGGTCCCCGCCCGCGTATCACTGAGTATCACCACCATACTCACCACGATCTTGCTGCAGGGAGCTGTAAACGCGAATATGCCGAAAGTTAGTTATATGAAGGCCATCGATTATTTCCTACTCACGTCGTTCGGTTTCATCTTTGCTGCTCTAGTGGAGTACATTATAGTTTTAAACACGGACGGGGAGTTCGGAGCATTTGCTTCCTTCATGAAAAGACTTCTGAGCAGATTTAAGATTTGTTTACCAATCGCTGAGAAAGAGCAAGAAATGGAATTGGAGAAATTTGAAGAGGTAATACCTTACCAGAACTACATGTGTTTGTATGTTTGTGTGATTGATTGTTTATTTGGTTTTATTTGTTTGTTTAGTTGTTCGAGTGTCGATTGTTCGACTGTTCGATTGTTTGTTTGTTTGATCATAGGCGTCGCGAGAGGGGTGTCGTCAGGTGCGAACGACCCCCTTTTGAAAGACAAGAAATGAAAAGTCTCTTTTAACTTTCAGAAAAAAAACCTATTAGAATAATTTCATTCGATTTGTTTTGTTTTTCCCCTTCAGTCGACCCCCTCTAAAAAGATTGCTCGTATGTTCGATTGTTTTATATTCTGATTGTTCGATTGAACATTTGTTTGTTCGTCTGTCTCTCTGTTTGTCTGATTTAACTATTACATATCTTAAAACTTATAACAGTTTATTCTATTTCCTAACAATCTCTAACAACCATTATTTGTTACTACGAAATATTGTGTTTTATTATTAAAATTATTTATCATTTTTTACTATTTGTTATAAATTATTTTAGTCTACTATATTTTAAATATTTTTCATTATAACTATAACAATTCAGTTCATAATTATTTCGTTTAGTTTCAGGATGACGATGCTACCGATGGTGAAATTATAATTAAAGTTATGGACGATGGAGTTTGCAAACTCAAAAAAAGAAAAGGAAGTTTTAATGTGAAGTCAAACTCATGCAGAAACAAACTAAAACGGACGCCGAAGCCGAAAGAGACTCGACAAAGCATCCACTGGATTGATTTCGTGGCACGAATAGTGTTCCCATTTAGCTATAGTTTGTATCTTATAGGATTTCTTATTTACTACACTAGCATGCGGGACTAAAAGTCATTTTTTGGTAGAGTACAAGATATCTTTTCGAAACTTATTCGTGTTTTGTAAGTGTCAACAAATGGATTGTGTCCGAATTCTTTTCAGGCTCACGCCTGCTGGATGGTAAGAATTTGAGACGTTCTCCTGAAAGTTATTTTTGTTATTAATGGCTATTTGAATAACTCATTTTAGGGAAAGACGTTTTAAAATAGCGTTGACCTTACCCCTTGCTAAACTCAGTTTGGCCAAAACAACAACTGCTTCGTTTCTTTTCAATGTGGAGTCGAAGGAATTCGCGTGTACGTGATAAGCAGTGGTTTTCAAACTTCTTTGATCCTGATAGCTTTAGCTTCAAATACTCGTAAAACGGAGTGCTGTTATAGAGTAAGACATAAAGTGCACACCGAGGGACACAAGGTTATCAGTTAAATACTGTTATACCGAGTTTAACCTTCGTAAAGAAAGTTGTTCTACCTTTTTCAATATTTTTTTCATCTTTTTATGGCAATGTTAAAGACTTGGCGTTGCGAAGTTCAACAATAGCCGTCATAAAATTGGTTGGGTAATTCAACCAACTTACACAAAGTTGGAGTGCGGCCGGGCCGCAGTGTCCTTTTCCTTATTTGGTGAGAGTAAAAGGAAACAAAACATTAACACACGCACACGCGCAAGGAAAATCCCCAAACATTGACAGGTGATTCTCTCATTATCTTTCTTGGTGCTTTTGCCAAATCTGCGTTACCCACGACAAGACTGATACTTGATAATTTTGATTTTAATTTTGTTATTGTGGGTAGAAACGCCTTCCTACTTTGGAAAAACCATTTGTTGGTTATAGTCTCTCTGGGGTGTGAACCCTAGATTTAGCGAGGGAGGG
>JAOBRG010136548.1:0-18963 GCA_027574985.1 Umimayanthus nakama | reverse complement strand
GGAGTTGAGGCAGCATTTTTACTGCTGGTTTATTGTGTTTTAAATCCAAGTCAAAATTATTTAACTGAACAGAGCAAAGATTAACCCATTATCCCCCTGAAAAAAACCCTATGTAGTATTACATCACCCCCCCCCACTCAGAATCCATAGTCAGCCCACCCATCCCAGCCCCTCTCCCCCCACTTTCGAAGTAGCTCCGCGGTCCTTGTTTTTGTTTGACCTATCAATGTTTGATCACTGATAATACTTTTATGTAAACAGATTATTGAGGAGATGTTTGTTTATCTGTACTGACATTTCTTACCTAAACTGGCTTAAACGTTTCAAGCTGGTAATTTTACAGTGTTAGAGATTCAAGGTCAGGGCACAGATGCGAAAATAATGAATTACTTTGTATGGGAACTCCGGGATTGAGCGATTATTAAGTCTTCGTCTTGGAATTCAATCTATTCTAAAATTAGTAGAATATTTCTATGACTTGATGAAATAAAAAAGAACTTGTCTGTTTGTGTGCTCTGTGTGGAGTAAACCCATTGGAAGTTCTGAAAGATTTTTAAAAAACATCCAACTCCAGACAGAACATGCAAATATACAGGCACCACAAACAAGATGTAGGTGAAATTTATTTCGTGATTCATAGCGAAGAATCTTTTTTTTTCAAAAAATCGGGTGAATTCCGGACGAACGCAAACGATCTGTGCGGGCTAAAACTCCACTATTCGGAGTTCCTCAAGCATTTCTTGATTCTTTAGGGCGTTAACATTGTATTTAACTCTATTATTCAGCGGCGACCAATTTTTTTTTAGTTTTAGTTTCAGTTTTGCCAGCACGAGATGATGACCGGCAGAGGCCGCATTTGCTCCTCGTAAACGCGTACCTCTTGCAAAGATCATCTGAACTCGTGGTTAATTGATACCTACATGATCTATCCGGTTTTTAGTCTTGAGATTAGGTAAAACCCAAGTTGCCTTGTGAATACATCTATGTGGAATACCTGTAAACTAGCTTTTCAGCTAAGTGTATTTACCCACGTTAAATAAAGTATCTATCTATCTATCTATGCTACCTCCAAACACCGTTCTGTTGAAAACACGCAAATCCACAATTCCCATTTATGTTGAGGCGATGCCAACAATACTTCTTCAAAATCTCTGTTAACTGAACCGGTCTTCGCGTTGAAACCTCCAATGATTATTGCTACATGCTTGCTCTTCTGTTTGTCGAGTGCACTCCGTAAACGCCTGCATATAGAAATTATCCTTCTTTTCAGCTCGGCTCAACGCAATGGTAACAGGTCTCGGTGAGGTTAACAAGTGCCACCAATGTTCTCCTCATAAATGCCGAGTAATGCCTACCGTCAAATAGGCTCTGCCACTGAAGTCGCATGTCACACGTCCCCGTCATCGTAGCCCCTGGGAATGCTTCGGCAGCTGAGTGGCAGCGGCGAGAGGCGAGTGTCCGGCGCCTCTAAATAACCGGAAACCGTGAGCTAAGGGAAGGAACACCCTAACAGAAAAACCCTGGTCCTCCAGGTTGGGGGTTGGGCGATGGGCTAATCACCTATTCCCGAAAAACCAATGGACTACAGAAAAAGGGCCTCAATCTCCACATGAGGAGAAAGGAGCGATGGATGGATGGAACACTGAACAGTGTTCAGTTTCATCTTCTCTTTCCCAGTCTTGAATATCGCTCATATAATCGTTGGGCCAGCAGCGTCCCAGCTGATGAGAGAACGCTTTGCCTCTGGTGATAACATTATTTTTGTTACTCCTTCTATGTAGGGCGTTGTCTTGCTCGTGTCCTGAATATAAAACTGTCCAGTATCTGTTTGAAGTCTCATGATCACCTGTCCCGGCTGACTGTGTCAATCTTGTCTCTCATTGTCTCGTATAGGCCAAGTACTTAGAGACTGCAGTTTCTTGCTTCCCTCGTAATCTTAGCTATCTTTTCTGATTCATACATTGTTCTGACATTCCCTGTCTCAATTCTAGCGGTTTTTTCGAGGATAGAAAGGGTCTCTGCGATGTAGCTTTCCTCTGGCTTTGGTCACACTGCATGTGTCATAACACTTCTACTAGCTGGAAGGATTCTTTCACCAGGACATACAGGATAAGCTGTTGGTAAGTTCATCGAAGATTCTGAAACGTGAAGTGTTTCATGGAGTGAGGTTGCTAGCTAGCCGCCAACCAGCAGTTTGGAGGACCAGGGTTTTCTGTAAGGGTTTTCCATCCCCTAGCCACAAGTTCCGGTTATGTAATCTTCCAAGCGCTTTGACGGCTATCAACACAAAACATACTTACAGTACTCGTTTGGCATCAAAATTCACTTTTGCTTTTCCAAAAATTAAAATAAATTATGGAAAATTTAACATTAGAATCTTTGGTCCAAAAATCTTGAACGAGATCGAAGAGTAGTTAAAAACTTTGAGTTTTCGTTGCTTTAAACTCAAAGAACGTCTTCTTGATAAATACATTACTAATAGTAATTGGAGTTGCCTTAAATTATCTATTTTTTTTCGTCACGCGCTATTTTTCTCCTTGTTATTTTTTCCTATTTATATACCAACGATTTTTTTTTCGCCTTTTTCTTTTTCTAACACTTGATCCGCTTTCCTGATTCATAGACATACAATTATTTACATAAAATAGAATGGGCACCTGACTAGATTAGCTTCTATATAGTTATTTCAGGTGTCAATCCACTATAATTCTGTCCTACTTATCTAATAATTATTTAACTTATGTTTTGAAGATTGTGGAAATAAAATGATTGTTGTTATTTAGAGACGCTGGACACTCGCCTCTCATTGGCTGTCACTCGGCTGTCGAAGCATTCCCAGGGGCTACGATGACGGAGTCAAGTGAAATGCAACTTCACTGGCACAGCCTATAATTGAGCGGTGGGCCTTACTCGGGATTTATGGAGATGACACTGCATGGTGTGGAACACATGTTCACAGCACAACGCCGTGAATAGTCTTTGAGCCGGTTGGTTCAGGTTATTGTACGGTACTTTAACCTAAACGGTGTAGATCCATTCTTTAAAAGATACCTGCTTTAAAAGACTTTTTGTCCATTTTTTTTGTTATTATCAATCTCATCTTATTTCACTACTTTTCTTGCTTTGCTATATTTTTTCGCCAATTATGTATTTTTTAACTCTTTTATGCATGGTCTATATAAGGCATGTTCTTAACATCTTGTATATGAGTAAACTTTCAAAAGTAAGTGCGAGCGTTTTCAAGGGCGCAAAGCACTAACAATTTCTTGTTTCATTTGTGCTTTAAGACCTCATCGGATTGCCATCCGGAACGTCAATTCTTCCATTAGCTCCAAATTCGCGAATTCCCTTAAACGCCAACTCGAAAGGAAAAAGCAGTGATCGAAACAAATTCCAGCTCCCACGCTTCGAAAGAGGGTTTCAGCATGTTTGGTTGGCAAAATTATTGAAGTAATCATCTTTCAACACACCTTTTCTTTCAGAAGGCAAAAAACGTTTCGTGGTTTAACTTGAATGTAAGTTTGGTCTAGTAAAACTTTTCAGCCATTCTAGGGTAACAAATTGAAGCAAACCAATTGCAAAAAATGCTGGGTTACTTTTGCCGTCGTTATAAAGGTATGCGAAGACTTGGGCACAAAAAAAGGCCAGGTTGGGTCAAAACTTAAAAGCATACATCGTATTCTATTTTTGTGCACAAAATATTAGTGGATTTTTAAAACAATTATTCCACGCACGGTTGTTGGATACGAGCTTTTAGATAGTGGACGAGGTGCGGAGCACCAAGTTGGTTTCACTAACTTATATTCAACAAGCGTAAGTGGAATAATTGTATTATTAAATTACTAATCGCTGGATAAAAATGTTTCGAGTTTTATTTTCTACCAACTCAAGTTTTTTCCCATTTTGGGGAAAAATTTCTATGATAAATTTATTAAGTTCCATGTTCAGATAAATTACAAGATGTTACAGTAATCTTCAACAGCTAGATAGTTTTATCAAGGGATTTTTATTTACAGTTATTAAAGCCAAACAATCATGTTCTACACAGGATGTGTTTTTCATTTCAAGTAATTCCAAATCTTAAGCTATTGGGGGCTTGAAAAACAAAGATTTAAATGTCAATAAAACATTACAAAACAATGATCTCACAAGGGAATGCAACCAAATGGCCTTTTTTCCTCATCATCTTTAGAAAACTTACTATGAGAACTTCAGTTTGGGAGTTTTAGAGAGAAAGTCACTCATTAGCAGAATGTAAATCTTTTCAATATCAATGTGCGGTTTCAATAAAACTTCTAGTTAAAACAAAAAAGAAACGAATGAGTTATACAAAGAAAAGTGTAAGTGGGAAGTTAGAACTTCTGCATGCAGCTGATTCAGCTGACGACCATGTCTAGTTGCTTAAGCTGCCTAATTACAAAACAGATTATGTTACAGAGTTTTAGTTTGATTACAAACCATGAATATTATTTTGGTCTCATAATGAATCACAATGACTTAATTTGGAAGCAATAGTGGATCACGACAACAGAACTGGAAGTCTATAATGGATCACAAGAAAACCCTTTATCACTGTATAGAAGACATCACATTGATTCACATGGAGCGATGTTTTCCTACTCTAACACTGTTAGCAGATTGAACTAAAGTTGCTAATCTCCTTTTGAATCCTTTTACAACTGTACTGCAAGCTGCTCACATTCTGCTTTGAGTTCTTGGGCAACACTCTGAAAATTTGCTAAGAGACTTTCGCTAACAGTTAGATTATCGACAACCTTCCATGATCCTGCATCAAACTTCACAGGAAAAGAAAACACAATGCCTTCTGGGACACCATACCACCCCTCAGAAATAACACCAAGAGACAACATCTCATCAGAGTTGCCATGCCACCAGTCACGCAACTGGCTCAAGACTGCAGCACTGCCTGAAAGTGAGGCTGCTTGATTGCGCTCCTTTCTTAGGTTCTCATTTCGTCTTTTCAGAGCTTCAAGGAATTCCCCTGCAAGCCACTTTTCATCATGCACCATTTCTGGGACTGGCCTTGTAAAACCTGGCACATGTGGTCCCCATATGGCCCCATCATAACCGTCAACTCTGGAGTGGGTCACATCTGCGAGTTCATTCAATGAAACATTCCCCCAAACAATAAGGTCCTTAATACCTGCTGTGTTTACATTTAGTTTCTTTGCTATAAGACCCTTTGCTCTGTTTTCTTCCAGTCGAGCCAAAGCACAGAAGTTTGTCTTTGGTATGGAAGGGGCAAACTTGCTGGTGATGTAGGTGTTAATATTTGCTGGCCCACCAGCAATTAGAACTTTAACATCTTTCTTAGCATGAGCCTCCAACGCCAATCCATGCTCCTTAAATTGCTTTGCCCTTGCCAAAGCAAATTCATTCTTGTCGATACCTTCGGATAATTCATTTTCAGTCCCAGCGTCCACAAGGACTGCAACACTCACATCACTGAACGCAACGGTTCTGTCTGACGTCACCTCAACTCCTCTGAACAACGGCCAAGCACAATCTTGAATCTCCATGGCAACTCCTTCAAGTTTTTCCTGCGCTTTTGGCTTATCGAAGAGAGTAAGAAATACGTCTTGGTTCAGCCCGAACACCTCGCCTTGTGCAAGAGAAGCCAACACGCCATATGCCAGGGGACTGGAAGCTGAAGTGACACAAACTCGAAGAGGATTTATCTTTTTCCTGCATTCGTCTTCTTCTGCGTCGATTTCTGCTTTAGTCTTCATGTTTTCAGCTGATATATCAACGAGCTCTTTACTCATCTTGTGAGAAGTTATTCCATAGTAACCGCTTGCCATTTCAAGGAAATCGTCACAGCCACCAAGTAGAATTCCTGCACCACCCCGGTCAACAAGCTCTCTCCAAATGAGAGGAGACTTTGAATGTTTCCAGCCCCGCTCTTGGCAGGTTTTGTGAAGCCAGTCATCCCATTCATCTGGACGTTTCACTATCTTGTGTACTTTGAAATTTGGCAAGTTCAAGGTTAGCTCATCCGCTAGTAACTCAGCTTTGCCATAAAACGGACAGTCCGCTCGTCCAGCTATCACAAACTTCGCCATTTTGCTTTGATTGTGGTAAAATTTGTCACCATGACAACAGATGGTAACGCGGGCTCACTTTACAAAGTCTTTGATGTCATTGAGCATGCGCGTTCCCTGCACGTGGTAAAACCAAGATGGCGGACGAAGAGGAAAAGAAAAACACTGACGCTGCGGAAGAAACATTAGCTCTTGATTCCAAGAAACAAAAAGAATTCGAGGAACGAGTAAAGAGGATAGAACCAAGGGTAAGTTGTTCAAGTGAAATAAACATCAATTTGGATTGGTATTGCTTCGTAAGAAGAGGCAAACCGTGTGTGATGTTTGAAGAATTTTTATTAAAATGAGTAATGTTCAATTTCTCACCAAATTTATCGTATCAGAATGAAGACGACCTAACTCCTGGCGTGATATACCTCGGACACATTCCCCACGGATTCTACGAAAGCGAAATTCGAAAGTTCTTTTCACAATTTGGTACCGTGAAAAGGCTGAGGCTTTCGCGGAGTAAAAAGGTTAGCCATTTTAAATCGGGCATTTTAATGTATTTTGCTAATTAAAACCACGGGCAGAATAATCTAACACTTACGGTGCGAGTAAGGGTGTGTGACGTCATGAAATTTTACTCGCTCAGTGTCTTGGTGCTTCCATACATTTGTTCTATAATTTGCAACGGTCAATTATCTGCGTATTTTAAGTGATTGCTGGAAATGTCTCATAAATCTTTGGTAAAGTTTCTGTACTCACCCATACTTAGTTATGCAAACGGAGATACTCGCTCATACATGCTCTACTATATATATTTCTGTATGCATAATTAAGTATGGGTGAATGCCGAAATTTTACCAAATCCTGTTACAGTTTCTATCTTATGACCCCAATAACATGCCAAAGTATAGTAAGATAAATGAATTTCATTTACCAAATGGCATTTGTGCTGTCTCGTGTGATTGAGTGGCGTTTTCGGAAGGATTAATCCGCGACCGTTGATTCCACCCCAATGAAACAAGAAAAAACATAAGGCATGCAGCTTTTGATGCATCTGGCACAGTTTGCCAAATTTCTGCAACCTCCAATGGTCGCTCACCAGTTAGCCTCCAGAATGTTGAAGGAGTCTTTTGCAAGAAATGTCCAAAAAGTTATTAAAATCCCGCTATTCCTACCACCTGAAAAGCATGCTCGAATTTACAAGTTTGCATTGAATTCAGGTTCAACATATTTGCTGGCCTAGGGTCCGGACTCAATTTTGTATCGAAATCCAAACAACCTTTTGTCAACAGCTGTCAAATTCAAATTATACTACAAAAACACAGAGGCGATTTCATCGCCGTTGTCAGTAATCTGACCTCAGTGTTTTTGTAATTCTTGATTACCTTTGAAAAATCGCTTTGTAGGGATCCTGACTAATAATATTTTAAGGTCAGTACAATGTTTTATGCAACATTCCTAGCTGCACTTCACTTTCAATTTCAAACTTCTAGTAATTATTATTAAACTGTGGAGTTGGTATTTCATGTATTGTAATAGTTTTACAACTGATGTGTTTATCTTTGTTTTTTGTTGTACCCAAGACTGCGAGATCCAAAGGGTATGCCTTTGTGGAGTTTGCATGCGATGAAGTGGCAAAAATTGCTGCAGAAACTATGAACAACTATTTGATGTTTGGTAGACTTTTGAAATGTGAGTACTGATGGTTGCTTTGCTGGAACTTTTTTTGAAATACGAAATTGATTGTTTTAATTGCCAAAACATGCATGCATCATAGTTAAGGTTACCAATAAATATTTTCTCACACTAGTTTGCTTTAGCCCCCACTTTTTTAAAAATTATAAAGAAATACTGAGAAAAAGTGTTTTCAGAACCCCCACTCTGAGTTTCTACTCAGCCCCACCCCCACTTTTAAAGTAGTTCCGCGGTCCCTGTGTTAGGTTCTGAAGTGTAAAACATGACATTCAGTACCGCAATTGCTTGTTTTGCTTTCATGAGTGAACACTTTGCAATATTTTCACATTGAACTAAATTTGTTGTTACAGTTTGTAATGTTTACATTCTCGAAAAAAAATCGTTAATTTATTATATTTAAACAGTTCAATATATACCTCTTATTAGCCGAGTGCTAGGTCCGTACAGTAAGTTATGGACTGAGTTTTTTTCCTTCCTTTTATGGCCCAAGCGCGAAGCGCAAGGGCCATATAAACAGGAAGGAAAAAATGAGGATCCATAACTTGCCGTACAAACTGAGCAAACGAGGCTAATAAGATGTTTATTATATGGCTTTGTTGATTATTCTGGTTTTGAAAAGATCTAGCGGTCCGTACGGCTACTTACGGACCTGGAATTGACCAATCGCAGCACGCGAAATCATTCAGCCATATAATAAGACAATATACTTGGTAGAAATCAATGAATGAGAGTGCGGATTATTCGGTGGTGTGGGTAATATGTTAACTTTTGTTTCTTTTAGTGATAAAAACATGGGGGTGTGGGTTGTCTGCGGTGCGGGTTATAGTCCAGAATGAACAGATACATATACTTTCTCAAGATAATGTAATTACTTTTTCAAGAGTTCTAAAGTAGTTTTTCTATGCCTGGAGTACTCAAATGGCAGTGACCATTTGTAAAGTAAACCGGACACCTTATACGTTTAGAAGAACTGTTCATCATTATGCAGTGGGAAAAAATGACGGTTCAGTACCCTGCTTTATCAAAACAACCTTGGATCACAGTGCCACAAAATGGCTCATTATTCTGTGCCGACTAAAGTTCCCTGCAACAAAACCCTCCAATTGTGCCTGTCAGTGGTCATAAATTATTTTAAAACCATGCCATATTGTTAACTAAAGTATCTGCATATCAACATTACAGTGTCCACGTAATAAATGTCTTTGATATTGAAACTTGCTGATTTCTTGTTTTAAAGGTAAATTTGTTTCAAACGAGAAAATTCATCCTCGTTTATGGAAGGGATCTGGTAGAAAGTTCAGATACATTCCAAGAGGCAAGAACGAAATCAAGAAACAAAATAAGGTAGTCTAACAATCTTTTTTTTGGTTTTTCTATATACTGTATATGCAACATTTACATGAACTTGCTTAAAAACGAAAGTGAAACTTTTATCTGAATGATGATTGAAACTTAGTAAAACATTGTATGGATTTAGCTCTTGTTACAACTCTTATAACCTTATATAGTAGCAAAATACTTAGTTGCTGAGGTTGCTATCTGGAAGAGCAAACCTTCCAACTGTCACGGTTTCACTGTGAGACTTGCAGTTTCAGGTACAGTACGTATCACATCATGGTCTTGCAATTTAGCCTCTAAATCTAATGGGGAGCTGAAGTTGAGTTTCCTATTCAAATTCAACCCAAGATCAAATCTGTATTATTTTTGTACTTGCTTGTCAGCCACATTGATTTTAGAGCAGTACGTCTGTAATATGGGATCTTGCAGCTGCTTTAGTAGTGAAAGCAACAAGTCCTCTGGGAACATGAAACTTTGATTTATTGTGCTGAAAATAGTGGAACAAAGCTGTGGTAAAAAACTACTTACAAGTTCTAAGTAAGCAAGCAAAGCATACAATGATGAACATCAATCAATAGTTGTAACATTACTAGTACTGGTAGTTTAACAGTTACATTTCTTTCACTTTGGATATCAAAGTTTTTTCCTGTTCATTTTCCAAACCTCAAGCTTTGGGCCTTTCAGAAGTTTGAATGTAATCAAAAGGCAGATCTAGTTTGATCTGAATCAGGGATTCAGCGGAGGGGTTGGCGCAGTGGTTAAGATATCTGCCTCCCAATCCTGAGGTCCCCGTTTTGATCCCCGGGCCTGGTCGAGGAAAGATTATTTGGGAGACCTTCTTTCCTACTAAAGTTCACTCAGCTTTCCATCCATCCAGGGTCGGTAAAATAAGTACCAGCATACATGGTCCGATTTGAAGCAGCCGCCACTTGTGCCTATATTTATGTGCTTCTGGTCTGCTTGGGGTAAACTGATCATTGTTAAGTGCCTTTGAGCCTGTTATATGGAAAAGGCGCTATATAAATGAACCACTTTACTTTACTTTTTAGTGAAAGAAGTTTTAGTTGACAGTATCAGTAATGAGTATGAGCTGGGGTCATAAAATTGTTGGCACAGTATCAAGCTGCTCTGCAAAGAATCCTTCTTCTAAAGGCAAACATGTTCGTACAAAATGTGGGTTGGGAGAAGGCGGGGGCGATAGCAAATTAACACCCTACAGTATCAAAAGAGTATGTTACGAATGGTAAGAAATTGCTAAACAGTGAGCCCCAAACACGTGCTGGACGAATAAAACTGAAGAACATAGGACTCTTTTCCCAGAGTGAATGCCTTAATCCAATAAATGCATTCTACTAGAACACACCAGTAATGGTATAAGAAGACTAAACTACATACTCATCGTATTTTGCTAGAACAATCTTTTTGGTCTTATTTTTGATTTTGATAGAAGTAGAAGCAGTCACAACTCCACTTTACTTTCCTCTTTTTGTCAGCATAGCTGTCATCCCCAGAAATTCAAAAATCTTGTGAAAAACAGCACAACATTTAAGCCTTGTATGTATCTGTTCAATGAACTAGCCCAACATATTCAAATGGACTTGCTAAACCTACCAGAAATCCATCTGGAATCTGTTGATGAAACAGTAAAAGAGATTGTGGCTGCTTAAACTCTTTGAAAGCATAGGAAAAATGGATGAGTTTTGCTACTACCGGTATGTGGGTGAACAAAAAGTAAGGCTCGAAATCTTGTGACATCCCCTCAATGCGGGTGACTTGACATCGCTTGCTTCTGTTTCAGTCTTGTAAAAGCAAACAGTCACAGTTTAGGATATTTCAAAAAATTAATGCCTCAGTTGTTTTAAGGCCGAGTAAAGCATGCCAAAATGAGAATGTTTTCTTTGTCCACAATTTATAGGAACGAACTCGGCAAGAACATGAAAAGCACGTCTCGAACATACTCAGAAAAGAAACAAAGAAGAGGAAGAAACTAAAGGATCTGGGAATGGATTATGAGTTTCCAGGATACGTAAGTGCATTTGGTTTGATGTTTCTGCTCTCCTGGAGGGTTTAATATATAGTGGGGGGCTAACGAGGTGACTGACTCAGCGCGTTTTGATGACAAGGTCACCTTGGGGGATCCAGAGTTTTCAGAAATCGAGGTCTGGCACCTGAAAAGAGGCGAAAATGGGGTGGGAGTTGCTATGAATGATTCTCTGTGCTCCAAGAGATGAGTATTTTTCAGAGCTTTTCTTAGTTTGCTAAGTATTATTTTGTCCAGTTTGGGCGGTCAAACCAGTCAGCTCTTAAAGACGAGGTAGAAAGGATGGCCCCGAGGGCTTCACACACTCGGTTGTCATTTAGCTGTTGTCAAGTCAACATCTCATTCTTTGTGGAATGAAAATCTGATTTTATGCTTCACCGATTTCTTTCTTGTTGCTCACAGCGCGAAGTTCAAAAAGAAATATCGAAGTTCTAAGATTTATTCGGTAACCTCTTTATTAGCTTTCGCTAGTGACAGGAGGGTGCAAGAAAAATATTATTAATTTTTACAAAAACAGTGATATAATGATAACAACATTGCCTTCTGCAAGTATAAGTTTTTAATACTGTAATGGGAAAGTGAATGTAAAATATCGAAGAGAGCTGTCAAGATAGCCAAAAGTTAGAAACATTAGCTCGCCCTTGTAGTCATTTCCAAGCCGCTATGTTTGCACTATGTGTTTACTTCTTACAGTGTGAACGCCCACTTTTAGATTTCTTGTATTTAGAAGGGAAGACTCGTAAATGTCAAGTTTGTCGTGGTTGCAAAATTTGATTCTTTGAGGCGTGAAAAGAGGAGGGGCTTGGCCAATTATACCGGAATATCATGCTTAAGTGGAACGTGCAACTTTTCAGAACCTGGTCTGGACAAAATGGTTCTTTTCATAAACAGATCTGCAAACCTTTCCCGCCTTGGTTAGCCGTAGTCATAACGTGCCAGTTTGGGGAGTTTTAACGGGAACAGAAAGAAGTTCAGGTTGCAGGGAATTGCGTTCTAAAAGGATCAATTTTTCATAATTTTGCAGGGAAGAATTGGAAGGGGAGGACGGGAGATTGTCTTTCTTTATAAAATAGCTATTACCCAGTATAGTGTTTTAAAGGTATTGTATTGATTAGTTGATGATTTAGGAGTGCCACTGTTAAAATTCCTGATTTGTTGTTTGGGGTGATCATTATGTGGATGTGGTGTGACCATTTCTGATTGACAACGGAGGGAGATGTCATTGAGGGGGAGGGGGACACCTGCGGAACTTACATCAAACAACCTAAGGGCCCAAACATTACAACAAAGCCTGGAACACTAACTAGCAAAATTGAAGTGGAAAATATCCGTACATTGATTCTGCAATATTTAGTACCAAGGGGAATATGTTAAATATAAATTTCGAAATAATGAGTTCTTGTTCTGTCCATGGGGTAACAGACAGTTCATTACTGGCTAAGAACCGGGTTGTTGCTTCAACTAAGCAAATAGTTTTACAGCTGTTGTCTCACCGTTTGTTGTATCCTCAGGCTGCGGCGAGGCGCCGGTCGGCGAAACACACGCAATTTGACGAGTGACCGAAGTGACTTATCCCAGGTTCTACATTGTACTTTGAAAATGTCTCTGTCCTTAGTGGCATAAAGTCTATGAAGTGGTTTGTAATTGCTGGTCAAATAACGCATGATTGCTATGGATTCACGTTGAAGAGACGCTGGACTATTGCAGCAGTAAATGGAAGACATAATAATGGACCATGAAACAAGCGGTGTAAATAAAATCAAGATTCTCCAACAGTAGTCCCGTATTGTCTAGTGGTTTTGTTTTATTAAAATGCGGTGGGAAACTTGGCGTTTTTTACAAAGACTTAATGATTTGTTTTAAACGTTTCCCTTAAGAAACAAACTCATAATACTTAAGGGGAAGGGGCCCCTTTTCGAAGTACTTTTGTTTTAAAAAGTTTCTTTAAGCCAGAAAATAGTTTCAAAGTCACGCTCGTCGTAATTTAGATTCTGAATTTTAGATTGAAGATTCAATCTTTTTCTGAGTTCTCGTAGACAGACATAGCTGTTTTATGTTCTAGAACACATTGCAACAGTTGAACAAGAACTGTGTAAGAATATGGTCAGAGAACCTTCAGATTATTCAGTGATGTTTTATATGTAAGGTCTCGAAACGTGGTACATTTAACTAACGTTCATATTCGTAATTTGCTTAGACTTGCTTTTGTTTTTTTGCTTTTGCTACTGGCAAGGCTATATTACCAAAAAATGACTAGCGACCATGAGCGGGAGTTTTTTCTATTTTCCGTTTGGTATTTGGAATTCTTTTTTCTGATTATCCGTCATTGTAGAAGAAAGGTCGCATGACGGAAGCATGATTAATGTTTAATATTTTTTACGAGTCTCAAAGCATGGTGTACTTTGATAGTTATCCGTCAATTTATGTATAAACTCCTTAACAATTTATTACCTGATAATATATTCGATGATTACATCAAACCAATATGTCATAGATATAACACTCGCTCAAAAACTAATAAAAAATTGTATATCCGTAGGACAAACACGAGTTTAGTAAATCGCAATTTTCAAGAAACAGTTCAAAAATTGCATCTTACCATCGTAATTCCTACTACAAAATCGCAATGTTTACTTTGATATTTTGTACTAGATCAAACTGATTGCAATTTATGTATGCTCTTTTCTATCTCCAGTACGCTTATCGTAGACATACCAGTGGCTGTCATATAAAATACCTCAATCAGCCGCTTGACTCCGCAACCTTTAGTACGTAAACCAATGTAAGGTGCAGGAACCCGTTAACCCCTTATGGGTTGTATTCTTGCACCTTCCACATTGCTGTCTTATAAATTTTCTATCTTGTAAAAAACTGTGGAAATTAACTGTTATTGTGGTGCATGTTAAACTCGATGCTGTAGTGTCACCACAGCTAACTAGTAGTGCAAGGAACGCCGGTTCGAATCCGTCTCGGGCAACAAAGTCATGCTTTTTTGATTTTGTTAATGCCACACAATAATGACAACTTTAGGAAGAAAAGAACAACTCTTTTGCCTTGCAGATTTTGCATAACCAAAACATGCTTTTTTCTTTATGGTTAACTTCTGTCCGTTATTTTGCTGCAGTGGAACGAGTAAAGTCCTGGTCACAAGGTTCAAACTTGGGTGCAATATTGGACGCATTGAGGAGGTTCTACCGTGTGCCCAACCACGTAATTGCTGCGTGCACATTGCTTGCAATGAACCTTAGCAAAGTAGAATCCCAAATTTAAAACACGTTTCACGTGTGATATAATCGTAAACTGCAGGGAGTTTTTAAACGAATCGTCCTGTCGCCTCTCAATAGGTTTTTTGGACCGCATACCACATGAATATACCGAGCAAGTAAAGCCGCTTTTATCACGCTCAATGTCGATTCTCCGAGGTTGGAAACACCGTTTCTAAAGGACCTAAAACAATCACATTCCAATACTAGAACGTTGTGTTCAGAACTTGTCTTTAGGGGGCGCAACAGGGTAGATTTTAGTGGTTATTACAAGAGTTTAAAAGGATATTTAAAAGGGGAAAAAGGTTAATAGGACGCAACAAACACTTCCCCGAAGCGAGCAAGCGCCACTCCACGGATAGCACACGAGTTGGCGTTCGTCCATTAAAAGTTAATATTAAACTTACCTAAAAACCGTAAAAACTCAAAACTCTTTCAAAATTAACAATCCCCCCCCACCACCACAACCCATTTTTTCCCCAAATTATCTTCAAAAATTTTCAAAATATTTGTGAGCCTTAATCAACTCTGTTACTGTGTTCCTATAATTTAGATTTGTGATATTTCCGATTTGAATGGAGATACTAGCATTTATGACGTCACTGAGCCTGAAAATTCAACTCTACCCTGTTGCTCCCCCTTAACACCAAAAGACGCTCCCCAAGACCCGGTTGGATAGCATAGTGCATCCTGCCCACAGAGAAGGGGAATAGTAGTCTGCGGGTGGCAAGCACGCCGCCTAGTTTACTAGCAATACGGAAAAAAGTAGTTGGATCTTGTTCTCGATTGTGAACTTAATCAAAACGGCCAACTTTTGTGATTTAGTAACTGCACTTAAACTGCGTGTATATAAAACATGTATTTATTTCACTTTCAACTGTAAACATTCTTTGGAGTCTTTGAGTATGGAATACAGTTCCGATAGTTTGCCAGTCATACTATTCTTTGTGTGTAACTAGTCAGTCGATTAGTTTTACGACCACGAAGGTGGCGCGGCTTCCAGTGAGAGTTGTTGGAAGCTCTGTTACAATTTCCCATTTCCTTCTCTTGACATCGTAGCACTCAACACTGCTAAGAAACGAACCATCGGATTCTCCACCAAACATGTAAATCTTATCGTCTATTGTTGCTACTCCAGCATTCATCCGAGCCCTAAGCATAGAAGGAAACCAGCGCCAACCCAATTCTTTCAAATCGAACACTTCGCATGTATTTAAATATCCAGATCTGTTGAAGCCGCCCATGACGTAAATTTTTTTCTGGACAATTGCAGCACAAGCGTACGAACGAGCTTCTCTCATGCTTTGGAAGCCCGTGCACCACGTATGAGAGGCAGTGTCAAAGACATCTAGTGACGTCATATGATGTTGGTTACAAGACCCTCCAATGACGTAGATATACTGCCCATCTACAACAACGCTTGCACCCGCGCGACATGACTGTAAAGGTGTCGAAAATCTCCAGATGTCGTCGTGTGTGTTGTAGTACTCCACGGAAGCGAGATCTCGCTTGCCGTTGTAACCTCCGATCGCGTAAAACTTGTTTCGAACCTGAACTAAGCTCAGTTCTTCTCTGACCTCGGTCATGGGAAAGACATCAGCCCAAGTACAGGATGAGAAGTTGTACATTTCTACCGTGTTGGTTTGTGTAAAGTCGCCCTTGTTACCGCCTGCTACGTAAACGTGGCCGTCAAACGCGGTTACCGCGTGGTTCACGCGAGGGTGGCGCATCGGCGGTAGGGCCTGCCACGTGTTCGTTGTAGGGTCGTATAAATGGACTGAACACGAGGGATTGAGAGTTTCTGTGCTAACAATTCCCCCAGCAACTACAATCATCGCTCGTGGCTCTGAATTCCGGAGTGTGCACACTCGAGTAGGACTTGCAAGGCCGTGATTGACCGATTTACCCTTCTTCTGAATCGTATACTTGCAATCTGAGGTCTTGTCGTCACAATTACTGCACTGGGGGAAAATAGAAACACATTTAACTTTGACTACGCCTTCCTTCGGTTTCCGTTTTGTGTCTTGATGGTGAATACATTTATTTAATTTGTTGTAAGAAATACTGCTGTCAATCTTTTTGATATTCTTTGTATTCAGCGTTGTATCGTTTGCGCTGAACTCACTCAAGCGTGTTTTCATTAAACTACTAGCCACTTTAAGCTGTTTCAACTGATTTTCCGCTAGTGAGGGTTGATTTTCCTTTGCAACATCCTCTCTTGTATATTGTGAAAGAAGTATGTTCGTTTGAATGTCACATACATGTTTTTCCCATTTAGTGTGTTTTCCACCTGAACTTGTACCTACTCCTTGATTGTGTTTACTTTCAGATAAAGATTTGGAACGATTGTCAAACCTTAAGCTTTCTTGGGTTGAGATACCATGATAACTCTTTTCGAAAGAGTGGAACATGTGTTCTGCAAAATACGATTCGAAAATGTCAGCGTCTGTATGAAATAGAGCTAGAAGCGAAGCCAGCAATCCTTTCTTCCTACACATGTTTTTCAAACCCTTTGTTTGAAGAAGAAATAAGAGGCTCTCTAAATCTTTTTTACTGTATACCAATGACCCGATCAACGAGACTTTATCTCTGAGCTCCATGCACTCATCAAGATGGCTGTCTATTAATTCAAAAGCCCTCTGTTGCAAATACGAGTGTTGTAAGCGCTTGCTAATTTCCATGATACGATGGCAAGTTCCGATTTGTACGTTTACCTTTAGCAACTCGAAGTAAGGTTTGAATTTTTTAAGCTTTTGGTATCTCTCTATCTGTTTCTCCATCTTGCCCATGAGCAACACTCCAACGGGATTTCCACTATTGAGCTTAGATTGTTGTCCGTAGGCTCGGGTTAAGATGATCTCTTCCTAGCTTCCTTTGTAGCCCTTATATTCGCGTAATGCCTGGTGGATTTGATCGGTTTTTCCCCGTAGTTTTAGCTAGCGGTTCAGCAGTATTGGACAAACATCCGTAAACTTTTCATTTGGCACAGTTTTACTCTCTCTATTATGACGTGACAGCACGTGCGCAAGTTGGCAGTTTTATCTGGTTTGAGTGCTAACTATAACCTCTGTTGAAATCGATGAGCTCGAACACAGCCACTTTCTCGATAAAGTTGAAGGGGAATATGTGATACAAGATTTTTCTTTGTTTTCTGGATTCACAGCGAGTAAACTTCTGCGTGGAGACTATCGTTTGACTGCACGAACAAATTTTTTCAAGAAGTTATACAATTTTTACACATGACATCTTCCACGTGCTTTACCTTCGCAATTGGTACAACAATTCCTGTTTTGTCAACTCTCGCACAATCTGTCAAATGCTATTCAGACCAGCAACGCATTTACAAAACTATTGACAGTAGTTACATTTAAAAATCAACAAAATGGAAGTGTAATACAATGGATTAGGTGCTTGAGCACAAGGTCGTTGTGCCGCTAAGGTCAACAAGCTGCAAAAACGCCATTACTTGAGTTTATAACAAGACGCGGAAAAGTTGCAGTGAAGTGTCCACAGCATTTTTAACGTCACATTTCACAAGTCTCCGGTAACATGCATAATAACTAAGGTCACTTTACATTTGTTCGTTATGGCCGGCCAAAATGAATTGATTTTGGCCAGTCAGTTTAAAGGAAAGGCGCGCGCGTTATTTTTTTTTTTATCGGCGCTACAAAATCTTCAAAACATCGCGCTTTGGTCGACCGGAGCGAGAGAAATGAACGAGAGAACTGAGCGGCTCTGATCCATGAGCAGGGCCGTTCTGCTGAGAACTTGTGCGTTCCTTTTACGAACTGACTCGTCGAACCAGCAAAACCGGACGAATAGAAAGCGATCTAGGTAAGGCACATAAAAAGATCTTAACTATACACTCTCTAGTTACTTGCCATAAAATTTAAGGCTGTTTTCTTCATCTGTACGGAAAACACAAAACCATAGCGAATGCACCACAGTTTTCAATTACAACAATCACTGATTTCTTACACGGAATCTCCAACCCCATCGAAGACGCGCAAGTGGATCAACACAACACCCCAGCCCGATGTTGGCGAGTCAGTATAAGAAACGCGCGACTAGTTCTAGGCTTCCTCCTCGAACGTTTGCATGATAGGCTCAGCATCCAACCGCTTTAGGGTAATGAGCCGCGCTCTTTCAGTCCCTTTCGGACAGGGAGGAAGCAAGCTTATCCTTGAACAGTGCAAAGCAGAGACCGGGATTTTGTAACAGGGTTTGAATTCTGAGCAACAGAACGGTCGAGTTTTTCTATTTTTAGGGAGGGGGATGGGGTAATTTTCGAATTGGTACGCACAACCCTTATTTTGTATTAAAAAAAAAATAAAAGAAGATTGTAACGTTAATTTAACAGCTTTGCATCGCACTGTGGAAACCGGCACTTACGCACTATACGTAGCCTCCGATGCATAACCCTTAAAGGGGAGCTTCCCTTCCCCCTGGCCTTTACGTCCTATTATGCCGATATCTCGCCACCATAGTTACCCAGTACAGTAGAAACTCGCGAGTAAGAACCTAATTTGTTAAATTTAAAAACCTGTTACTCTCGTGCTCAGAATAAGCGGGGAGG
>JAOBRG010136437.1:0-18963 GCA_027574985.1 Umimayanthus nakama | reverse complement strand
ACCCCAACTGTCCTCGCATCCACTGTACAAAATGATAGCATTCCATTTGAGGACAGTGATGGCGAAAGGGATCGTCGTGACAGCCGCAGGTGGTGGCTTGGCGAAGTCGTGTCATGACATTGAATTTAGGACACTGAGCCTCTTCTAAATTGAAATGGGGGATGTCCCAACGTTCCAATAAATCTTTTTCGTAATGTCCTCCTTTGTAGGCTACTAGCATTTTCTGGGGTTGTTGGTACTGTTCTACGAGTTGTTTGATATCGTGTTCTAACGTGTGAGCGGGTCGGGCTTGTTCTCGTGGATGAGGATGGTAGGGTAAACCGTGGATGTGGCGTCGTACAAAACGGACGAGCCGTCGATCTTTCCACGCTTCTGGATAAGGTTGGGCGGGATGATAATGATAATGGCCTGCATGCTGTCCTGTCCAATCGCACCAGCCCAGTTCGCGGACGAGGAATTGGCCTTGCACTTCAAATCCTTCCAGATCCAACACCAGACACACTTGGGACACCATCCTTCTTCAACTGACCGACGAACCTAACCCGACCAGCTGTTTTATAAACTTTTCTGGGTCAGTGGGTTTGAGCCCAGCGGGTCAACAGGTGTGGTGACCAGGGGGCGTTGACCCATTGAAAGAACCCACACTGTTGGCTCTGGCAGGCCAAAAACATCCGTCCGGGGTTTTTGGCTGTCCGGGCGACACGTAGCGCCAAAGGTTTGTTACAGAAACACATGAGCGGCGGGTTGGGATCTTGGGCTGTGCCTTGCCCGGCAATCAGTTGAGGATGTTTTTGGTTAAGCAGTTGGGTCAGGAGGTGAGGTGCTTGTTGTTCATCTAGGCAGATGGCGCACGGGGAGTGCGGGCACTTGACATAGTTCCAGCCTTTTTGGGATACAGCACGAGTCAAGGGCAGGTGGTGAAACGGGCACTGTAGCTGCGGCGTCGGTGGTGGCGGTGGCGGTGGGATATCTTTTTCATCGTAGACGTAGACGGGAGTTCTGCCAAACA
Organism: Umimayanthus nakama; assembly: GCA_027574985.1. NCBI lineage: Eukaryota > Metazoa > Cnidaria > Anthozoa > Zoantharia > Parazoanthidae > Umimayanthus > Umimayanthus nakama. The sequence continues at coordinate 17,954 of JAOBRG010136437.1, read as the reverse complement.
ACACGGAATGCGGAACACCCTGCGGAGGAGGTAGGTCATGCCAAGTGATGGGTCGGGGCGGAGGATTCCATCCCCCAAACGGCATATTCTCGTTCTCCTTTTGGGGTTCTTCTTGGGGTGGCGGGTCAGTCCACGTGAAGCCACGCGGGGGTGGGATATTCCACATGTTCTGCTCTTCGGTTTGGACTTCTGTTTGGACTTCGGCGTTCACTTGGGCCAACAACTCTTCCAGACTGGAAGGCGGTTCCGGGGATGGCGTAAACGGTTCCAAAAGGGGCGCTTCATCCATAGTATTCAGCGGCAAATACTCTTTGTTCAAGGTGTCGAGGGCGGGGTTCTTCCTTCCCGCGGATGGGTTGCTTTTTTTCTTCTTGGCTTTCATTGGCGCATGCTAATTTAACCGTTCACTCAAGTCGAGGTGTTTCCCGCCTTGACGATGGCGTTTTTGGCGGGCTTGTTCGCGCTGAAGAGCACGTTCGAATGGGACAGGGTTGGCACTACTATCAGCCATCTTGTCTTGCAGTCTGAATTTAGAGCCTTTTTCCCGTCTGTTTTATAATCTCTTTTATTAACCCGCAAAGTTGTGTGGGATGACCTCATCATCCACCAATCAGAGGACCCATTTTTCCCTCTCCACCAATCAGAAACCAGCCTCTTCCCCATAAAAGGAACCGCCTTGCACCCTGGACGAACGTTTTTGGTAGGACATTGATGTTTACGACGCGGTCTGTAGTGCCTGGGCCTGGCATATCATTCGTCGTGTCTGTCCGGGCTTGTACAGGCTGTACTGTCCAGAACTGGATTTACCGACCGTCATTCCTTACGACGGGTTGGCGCTGGATGTGTTCCGGGACCTGCTGGCCTATAAAAACTACGGCTTGGGTCATTTTGTGGCGTTTGTGGTGTGGTTGACTTCGCAGTACTCGGTCTCGGACAGTTTGGCCTGCTATCGCCACCTGAGACACACCTATCCGTTGTCGGTGCCTAGCTGGCGTTTCTTGTTGACGCGACGGTTGTTGATGGTCTTCCTGCCTCCTAGAAGATGAAGAAGAAGAGACAAAGTGGACCGACCTGGGGTCAGCAGTACCAGGATCCCGCTCAACCAGGAAGTTTAGGCGGTCTGCAACGGTTTGCCCGGGCGCATCGCCAAACGGTGGCCCGTGTTCGACCCGCATTGGAAAAAGAATTGGCCTATACCTTACACAAACCGGTGCGACGTCGGTTTCCGACGTTGAGAGTCCAAGTGTGGGGAATCGATCATCAATGGGTGGCGGATCTGGTGGAAACGCAGCGGTTAGCCAAACACAATGGGGGCACGCGCTATCTGTTGACGGTGTTGGACGTGTTTTCCAAGTACGCGTGGGTGGAACCGCTCAAAGACAAGACGGGTCGGTCCTTAGCCAAAGCCTGGGAACGGCTTCTCAAACGCGCGCATCCCCGTCGTCCACGGCAATTGCAAACGGATCAAGGCAAAGAATTTTACAATCGACTCGTGCAACAAATCTTCAAAAAACACCGCATTCATCATTTTTCAACTTATGGGGATACCAAAGCCTCAGTCATCGAACGGTTCAACCGCACCCTGAAAGAACGGTTGTATCGCTATTTGACGGCCGCTAATACCTTGAAGTTTGTGGATGTGTTGCTCGACGTGGTGCAAGGGTACAACGCCAGTTTTCATAGTAGTATTCAGCGAGCTCCGCAAGAGGTGACGTCCGACAATGAACTGCAAGTGTGGCGCCACTTGTATCCGGACCGGCCGGCTCAAACCCCTAAATTAAAAGTGGGAGACCGTGTCCGTTTGAGCAAACAGGCACGCCCGTTTAAAAAAGGCTACTTACCTGGATGGACCGAAGAAGTGTTTGTGGTGCGACGGGTAGTGACCGGGAGTGTCCCTACCTATAAAATCGAAGAATTCGACGGCACGTTGGTGGAAGGCACGTTTTACGAACCGGAACTGCAACGGGTGACGGTGGATGACGACACGTTGTGGCGTATCGAAAAAGTACTTAAACGACGCGGCGATCAATGGTACGTGCAGTGGAAAGGCTGGTCTCGCAAATACGATAGTTGGATCCGACGGCAAGATCTGGCGTGATGACCACCACCACCCAAGACTTTTACGTCACCTTACCCAGTAATGCCAGCACGGGCGAATTTCAGAATAATACGCCTAATCATTTTACGGTGCGGTTACCGCATCCGTTACACTTGCAAGGCGACAGTTGGAAAGTGGGGTTGAGTAGTCTGTCGTTGCCGGATACCCGCGCCAACTTGCACAAATTGGTTCCTAAACAACAGTACCTGTTTTCCATCAAATGGTATGTGAACTACGGCGGCAAAGTGGAGTCTAAACGTACGGTGGTGAAGATGGACGACATTGATGATTTGGATTCGGTGGTGGACGGGGAACATTTCATCCGGGCCATTATCGATCATTTAGAAAGGGTGCGGCGTAAAGGTCGGCATGGCGATAAATTTGTCAATGACGACGGGGAGCATTGGTACGTGAAATGGGAATGGAAGCAGAAGGGGTCCGAACAAGAACTGTTCATCCAAAACCGAGACATGATACGGGACGGCAAGAAAAACACCACTAAAGTGGCCATTGATGTGGCGTTGGCGCTCAAGATGGGCTGGTTGATCAAGAAGAAGAACGGAGGGTTTACCTTAGGCCCCAATCTGCATTGGGAATACCTAGAATTCGATCCGGCTAAACCCTGAACCAACATCGAGCTGGGCATCCCGAATTTCCAAACCAAACCCAAATGGGCGGATCTGCCGGATGAGCGGGGCATGAATGCGTTTTGGCGCGTCACGCGCAAAGAAGTGTTGCGTTTGAGCATGAGTGTCAATTGGCGGTTCATTCATTTGAATCAAGCGTTTCGGTCGGTCATGGGCAGTCCGACGCGATCCTTGCACGTCTACTCGGACGTGGGTGGTAGCAGTATCGTGGGCGGGCAAGTCACCGACTTGTTGCGTGAAGTGCAGTACAAACAGCAAGGCCGGGGCACGGTGTACTTCGAGCCGTTACACATCCAGTACATCCCCCTCCGTAACGAAATGGTGGATCGGATCGAAAGCCAAATTGCCGAAACCGATGGCCGGCTGGTGCAGTTCGCCGGTCCGACGCCGACTTTACTCACCTTGCATTTCAAACGGGACCTATAAAAAGAACCTCACCTGCTCCCCTGACCCCAATCAGAAGCATGAGTTTGAGACGCTACACACCTCCGGGTCAAACAGGACGCGGTTTACCGGGTGTGCTGTTGTCGACGGGTCAAGAGATTTTGCAAGACGGTTTGAACGATAGCATCAAAGCGTTAGGCGGCTACGATCAGGTGGTGCGACGCAGCACCGACGCCTTTAAAATTGCGGCCAAACGAACCTTGAAGGGTAAAGCCGGCGAGGTCTTGAAGACGAGTAATAAACTCCGAAAAGTGCGTGATTTGTTCGGTTGGGTCATGAACCCGATTCCCACGCGTCCGCGGACACGACGTTGGCAAGGCGGGTTGACGCGGGGCGGGGCGTTCCCGCCCCATTTGTTGCGTTGGGGCGGGATGGTGTTACCTTTGCCGGCCGAACTCCAAGGTCGGATCGGGGGTCCGTTGTGGATGAATCCGGTGTTGAGGCGTAAGATGGGCCCGAAGGAGAAGAGACGCACCAAACGCATATAAGAAGGCGGGGAGAGGGTGGAGCCCAGACCACGATGACGGCCCAGACTTTGCACAAGGCGTCGGCTTCGGCCGTCAACGATGCCTTTCAAATGTTTGATTTGCCGCCGACCGATACGTCCCTCACCGCCTACCGTATGTTGGAATTCACCCCTATTTCTCAAGGGATCAATCCCATGGAATTTGTCGTGCCGGCCGTGGATGCTTTCATTGATTTGAATCGCATTATTTTACCATGAATATCCGGTTGAGGCAAGAAAATGGCACTGATCTGGCCAATGATCAATTGCTGTACCCGGCCAACAATTTGGCGCACACGGTCATCAAACAAATGACCTGTCACTTGAACGGGACCCTCATCAGCCCTCACAACGACAATTATGCGTACAAAGCCTATCTGGAAACCGTGCTCAACTACACCGAGAAAGAAGGCCATACCCTCTTACGATCCCAAGGTTGGTTCCCTACGCGTAGCACCAAGAATACCGGCGGCCTGGATTTTCCTACACCCTTGACGGCCAATAAGTTGGATAATGCCACCCCGCATGCGGATTTAAATGGGCTCAGTCGGACCAAGAAAGCGGCGGTCCTGTTATCCAAACAAGAACAACTCCATTACGTGGGTGGCGCCGTGCGCACGTTGGTCTTCAAACCGCATTCGGAAGTGTTCTACATGAACAAACCGTTAGTGCCAGGCGTGAAAATCAAGCTCCGCTTCTACTTCAACAGTCCCGACTTTTTCATGAATGGGGTGGGATTACATGGCCGTTTGACTCCGGCGGATCTGAAGATGACCTTTCATGCCTGTCAATTGACCCTGGCCGCGCCCTTGTACAAGACCTTGGACACGGCACGCCACAACCGCCGCGAAGCGGCCAAGTACCCGACGGTGCGCAGTGAGATTTGGATGTTTTCCCACTCTGCCAATCAGCTGGAATTCAATGAAGGCAATATCTTTCAAGGCCGGGTCCCGGATCGATTGGTGGTGGGGTTGTTGCATACCCTGTCTTACAACGGCAATGTGACCTATCCACCGTTTTCTTTCCAAAAGTTTGGCTTGAGTCAAATCGAGCAGTTGGTGCGCGGTGAAGTGTATCCGGCCAGTGCCTTGGAATTGAATCACAACAACACGCACAAAGATCTGGAAGGGTATTTCCGTTTCCTGATGGCCAGTGAAGCCTGGAGAAAAGGACAAACCAACATGGTGGAACCGGACATGTGGGGCGGGACGGGTGGCTGTACCCTCTTCATGTTTGACAATGTCCCCAGCGGTGCGGCGGACAGTACCTTGCTGAATCCACGTCAAGAAGGCGATATTCGGATCCGCTTTAAATTGGGGGCGCCCGTCAATCATGTCATTAACGTGCTGTTGTACGCTGAGTTTGAGAACGTGCTGGAGATCGATGCCAATGGGGCGGTGATCTACAACATTTACCGTGCGTAAAGAAGAAGAATGGAATGGTTGGCCTTAACCAACGAGCAATTGACGAAGCTGGCGCAACACGATCCCATGTTGGCCCCGTATTTTGTGGGGGTGTTTTCCAGTGATCGTTTACCCTCGGCACCGCGTCGTGACGGTCCACAAGCCTATGTGGTCAATACGGATCCGCAGGCCCGGCCCGGCCTGCATTGGTTGGCGTTATGGACCCCGGGTGACGGCTCTTGTGAAATCATGGACAGTTTTGGGTTGCCGTTAGAACGGTATGGGAGCCGTCCTTTAGAAGCCTGGTTAGGAAAGCATTGGAAGGTGGTGGACACTAACCGTCAAAGTCTGCAAGCCTTAACCAGTTGGACCTGTGGCCATTATGTCCTCATGTATTTGATGCTCAAGAGCCGTGGCGAAACCTTGACGCAGTTTCTGAATCGATTCAGTCGCCATAACTATGTGCAAAACGATCATCGTGTGAGTCAATGGTTAAAACGACAAATGAAATAAAAAAAAGACAGTATGAACCTGTGCGTGACTCTATTTAAGAACGGGGAAAAAGGGGAAGGTTAGTCATGTTTCGTACCCCCTCGAGTATCGTGGTGGCAGGCCCTTCGGGGTGTGGCAAGACCCATTTCGTGTCGCGGGTATTGGAAGAGCCGGGCCGTTATTTCCAGCAGGGCGTGCCGGCAGCTCTGCATTATTGCTACGGGGCTTGGCAACCGGGATTCGAACCTTTGCAGAAACGGGGCATCCATTTTCATGAAGGGCTTCCCCACACCACGGACTTGGACAGTTGGTACCCACCCGAGGGCGGGGTGTTGATTTTAGACGATTTGATGGAAGAAGGGGGTAACGACAAACGGGTCTTGGATCTGTTTACCAAAGACTCGCATCATCGAAACATCACCGTCTTGTATCTGTGTCAAGATCTGTTTCCGCCCGGCAAGTTTGCCAAAACCATTTCCCGTAATGCGCATTACGTGGTGGCCTTCAAGAATCCACGCGATCAGCTAGGGATTCGTAATTTGATGATGCAAGCTTTTCCCACTTATTGGCGCGATGCGCTGGGCGTGTACGAAGACGTGACGCAACGGCAGTACGGTTACTTGATGTTGGATTTGCATCCGGCTTCGGATGACCGGTACCGGTTGTTTGCCGACCTGTTAAAAGGCGAAGGGTGGACACGCACCTTCACTCGTCGACGTCAAGATGGCCACACCTAACGTCGAACCCGTGGTCGATTTAGATGCGTTGGAGGATGTGAATATCGTGGAACTGGATGATGGACGGACCGTAGAGTGGGTGTTGGAAGGCCCGCCTTCCATTGGCGTAGGGTCGCGTCAAAGCAATTCACCGGTGGCACCTTCACCCACTAGACCTTCCTCCGTTCTGTTGACCCCGCCCTCACCACGGTCGCCGGCCCGCGTATCGCCCGTCGATTGACCCCCGCCTCACAACAATCACCTCCCAGTTGGGCCGGGACACCCCGCCGCCGACCGACACCGTCCCCTCAGCATTCTCCCACCGGGTCCCAACGCCCCTTGAATCAAGACCAATTACGTCGTCAAATTGATTTGTTGACGCAAGATCAACAACAACGGTATCAAAACCGGTCAATCCAAGCGGTGACGCATACCAATACCATCACCACCGTCTATAAAGATGGGCGTCCACCCAGTGTGCAACGAACGTCGTCGCGTACCTCGACACCCAGTAGTCTCAGCACACCCGCCACACCCGTGCGTTTCTAAAAAAGATGGTGGTGGAAGAAGATCAAGTGGATGGCAGTGCGACTTTAGCACGGTTGGATGACTGGTATGCGTATTATCATCGCCATTAGTGGTCTCGTCGTCGTCAGTTTCGACGTTTCAAACAAGCCTACTTGTGGTGGAATGGTTTAGCGTTGCTGCTCATGGCTTTGGGTTTGATTGTCGGCCCGGTCTTGAAAAACAGTTGGGTGGTAGCCGGTTTAGCGGCTGTCAGTACGTTGGTCAAAGGTTGGATCGAGTTTCGAAACTGGGGCACGTTGGTGCCCTTGAGCCGTTTTGCCTATACGACCTATGCCAAAACCTTGATCGAATTACGCACGTGGGCGCGAGGCGGTGAGGAAGGGGACCCCGCCGCTTTTTTGATCAAGATGCAAACCTTGGACGAAATCGTCACGGATTTTGTACCCCCCTTGACCGAATCCTATCGCTTGGCGTACGAGGCCCAGTACCGCCCACGTCCCTCTACAAAAGTAACCGACCGGGGTTCGGAGTCAACTATACCAGTATGCCTGCCCCCCGACGACGTCGACGCAGCACCCGACGAAGTAAACGTAGACGACACCAACAAGGCGGTATCCTTCCCCTCTTTGCGCTCTTGGCCCCGGCTCTCGCGGCTGCTGGGAAAGCCGCGGCCTTAGGCGCGTTAGGTGGAGCTGCAGGGTACGCGGCCAAACGTGGTTTGTCGGCAGCGACCCGTCGCCGAGGATGAAACGGTTATGGCGTCAACGTCCGTTTATGGAAACCGTGTTTCAAACGACCCCTACACGTCGCCGGCATCTGTTACAACATGCCAATCAGGATCAAATCAATGCCTTGAGTAAACTGGTGCTCAATCTCTTGAAACGCCGCGTTCCTTTGACCCCACCGTTGATGGCTCGTCTGAGACGGTACAAGTCGCTTTTACGGGACGTGGGCAAACGGCGTCATTCCACCAAATGACGTCGGTCCTTGCTCATGAGTCAAGTGGGACGCGGGCTGTGGACAGGTTTGAAAGAAGCCTGTCAATGTGTCATGCCGTTGCGAAAACTATAAAGAAACGAGGCTCGAAGTGAAGGGAGATCAGTGTGCGCGTCATGGAAGAGATGATCGTGTTGCCCAAGAAGGAACTGCCCGACGTGGTGCAGTGGTACAAGGGCGAATTGACCAGCAATGCCTTATTGAATCGGGCCGGACACTTGGCGGCCAAAAAGAAACGCCTTTTAGCCGATCCGAAATTAGAGGCGGCCGAAGCCGTGTTACAAACCAAACCGTTGTCGCGGGCTTTACGCGAAGCCACCAAACATCTTCGCCAGATTCCGGGCGGAGAAGGGAGCACCGTGGTGGATGAGCAAGAAGAAGACGAGAATTTGGTCAGCACAGCTTTGGAAAAATGGATGAAACGGATGGTGCAAACCGGTCTCAAACGCGAACCCGTGACCCCCCGCCCGCCGCCCCTACCGCCCTTGCCTACCCCGCGTCCCACCTTGAAACGCCCGGCTTCTACTTCGACCAAAAAGAAACCACCCGTTCCACCCAAGTGCAAACCGCCCGTCCCGCCACAAAAAGAAGAGTTTCATGCGCGGTATGTTGGAAGAGGGTCTGATGGCAGGGTATAAAAGTGTGGATCCCACCCCGACGGCCCGGAGACGGTTAGACCCGGCCGAAGGATGGGAAGATTGGGCCGAAGGAAAAAAACTGCGTCGCAGACTCGACGGAACCGATTATTGAAGAAGCGCGGGTATGGCTTGGACATTCAGAAATGGATCGGCAAGACCGGCCGCGAGTGGCATTGGCCCGGCTATCAGTACATGGGCCCCGGCACGCATTTGAAAAAAAGGTTGGAACGGGGCGATCCGGGCATTAATCGGTTGGATCGCATTGCCAAACAGCACGACATTGATTACTCACGCGCCAAGAACTTGACGGCCAAGCATGTGGCGGATCGCAAGATGATTAAAGCCATTGACCGTTTACCCGGCCAGAAAACCCTGACAGAAAAAGTGGTCAAGAAAATCATGCAAGCCAAGACACGTTTAAATCTGTAAACCTCGTTTATTAGCCACAATAAAAAAGAAATCCTGACGATGTGTAGGTCGTCCTTCCTCATAGTGATCATAGCGATAGACGGGAAAGAAGTTCTGTTCGGGTTTCAAATCCAAGCGGCGACCTTGGGGGCTACACGTGACCCCATCATAGTGATGATGGCGGTAGTCGTGGTGCGGGGTGGGTCCATAGCCGTGCGGGCAACAATAGGGATGGAGTGCATACGAAGCGTGCTTCACCTCCAACCAGATCTACAACAACACAGTTTAAATTTGTAAATCTCTTTTATTGGCCACAATAAAAAAGAAATCCTGGCTATGATTGAAGAGTCCTTCCCAAAATTGGTCATAGCGATACATGGGAAAGAAGTTCTGTTCGGCTTTCAATTCCAGGAGACGACCTCGGGGGGTGCCCTTGACCTGATAGTAGTGGTGATGATGGTAGTCATGGCGAGGTTGGGGACCATAGCCGTGCGGACAGCAATAGGGTTCCAGGATACAGGTGGCGTTCCCGTAGTGACCCAACTGTTCCACCTCCAGCAAGATCTACAACACATAAATCAGCTCGTAGTGATGATGGTGGTAGTCGTGGTCAGGCTGGGGACCATAGCCGTGCGGACAACAATAGGGATCAAAAATACAGGGGGCGTTCCCGTAGACACCCAGTTCCTCCAGCAAGATCTAGTAGAACCAAGAACACCCCCTCAAAAAGCGTTGATGAATAAACCAATTATACCGTTTGTCAGACCACAGACATCCCATCTAGAACAAAAAAAGATTAGGGCCGATAATCAAAAGGAATGTAATCCGGACCCCATAGAGTGAGGGTAGGGCTAAACGGTGCCTCCGACACCTCACAGAAATGATGATGGTGATGACAGTCATAGATCTCGTTCACATCATAGCCGTGAGGACAACACTGGTCCGGGTAACCACTACATTCGTCCATCCTGTCGGTCGACCACCAAAAATCAACGCGCTCGACTTCCAATAGAATCTAAAGGACAAAAAAGATTAGGGTCGATAATCAAAAGGAATGTAATCCGGGCCCCATAGACTGAGGGTAGGGCTAATCGGCGCCGCCGACACCTCACAGAAATGATGATGGTGATGACAATCATAAAAATCGGCCACATCATAGCCGTGAGGACAACACTGGTCCGGGTAACCACTACACTCGTCCAGGTCCCAGTCGGCCGACCACCAGAAATCAAGGCGCTCAACTTCCAGTAGAATCTAAAGGAGGAAAGAGAGGCGTCAAGGGATCACCATGATGATGGTGCACCGGGGGATAGAAGTAGCCCGGATACACCCCGTACGGGCAACAGTAACTATACTGCACTTGAGCACAGGACCAGGTAGGACCTTCTTGCGGGCGGGGCACAATCTAAGAAGAAGAAGAAGAGGAGGTACTGCGTGAAGACAGCAGGGCATGCCACAAATGACTTCGGCGTTTCAACGTGATGCGGAACTCCACTAAAGGGAGCCGTTGCACGACACACCCCCACCGATGACGTGGAAACCACTAGGAAAAAAACAGAGAGGTATCAAGGCGAGGCGGTACACCCCCAAGACAGCCGAGCATACCACAACCGCGCCGTGCCCTGATAGGGTGGTTTCAATAGGAAGCGGGACTCCACAAAAGGAAGCCGTCGCACCAAACACCCATGCAGACGGTAGGGACACCACTAGAAAGAGCAAAGAGAGATCAACGTAAACAGGGCAGTAGACAAAAACGACACCAATATTTGTCTTGATGATAATGATAGCAACGACGCAGTCTTAACCACGACGAACACCACCCCATACGTCGCACAAAACACCAACGCGGTGCCCGGGGCGGATGCCAACACTATAAACGTAAAGAGCGCGAATTGAACCACCAAGTTAAGAATTGTGCCTTGTATTTTAAGCGGGTTGCTAAACAACAGGGGCTCTTGCTAGGCCACCACTACAAAAAAAGAAATAAAATTTTTTATTTCTTTCGAGAGAGTCGTTCTAATAACAGGATTTTTGGGGCATTAATGTAGAGTCCACACCCTGCTGGACTGTAGTGATGGGTATAGAGGGTGTGAAAACTAAAATAGGGATTGCAGCGGCATTCAGCAAGCTCCGTCAAGATCTACAACAAAAAAACAACATCGAATCGACATGGGTTTTTTTATTGGGATCCCTCTATTTACATATCGTACATCCTCAGGTGTTGACTCAGCAACTTCAATACAAAGGTGCAGTGACAATGTACTGTTCTACAATAACAGACTTCCTTGACGGTTAAAATCTAGTATAAAGATTTAAAACAGGGTTTTCATTTTAGATAGAGAAATCATATAATAGAGATGTTTTAAAAAAGGGTTGCCATTTAGATAGAGAAAGTCCTAGAGTCCTATTTACATCACACAGGCAAAATAGCGGCAGATCAATAAGCGGCAACCGCAAGGGCACAAGGACATGTCTTCCCGGTGGCAGTGACAGCACCAGGCCTCGTCGCAATAGCAACAATCCAGGTCATTAATGATCTAAGAAGAAAAAAAGAGGGACTTGATGGAGACCTTAGACCGTTTCCAAACTAATATAGAGCATGCCACAACCACAAGGACAGTCTCTGTGAAAGAACCGCTTATGTTGGAAGAAGGGTTCCTCCTCCTCCTCGATCGTCTTACAAAAACAGAATTCCAATTTCGTCAGGATCTACAAATTTAAGAAAAGAGGGAGAGTGGCTAAAGAACCCCTTATGTTGGAAGAAAGGTTCCTCCTCCTCCTCGGCTGTCTTACAAAAACAGAATTCCAATTGGGTCAAGATCTACAAAGTTAAGAAAAAGAGAGGAGGGACTTGACACCTTAGACCGTTTCCAATCGAATATAGAACATCTCACAACCACAAGAACAACCCTTGTAATAGAATCGCTTGTGTTGGTAGTGGGGTTCCTCCTCCTGGGGTGTTTTACAAAAACAGAATTCCATTTTGGTCAAGATCTACAACGTTAAGAAAAAAGAGAGTGGCGCTTAAAGAACCCGAAACTCTTGGGCTAGAATAAACCCGTGTCCCACGTGTTCCCACTGAATGTGAAAATGTTCCCCAGTGCTAGGCCACGGATAACAATCCATCCCCAGCATAATCTACAAACAAAAAAAGGAATAACCTTCAGGGATAGGATTGTCCTGTGCAAGGCCAGGGATACGAGTCATAACAGAATCCCATCTACAACAAAAAAAAAGACCTTTTTTAAGACACCGTGTGCTGGCCACCCTACACTGACAAAAAGAGGGTCCACTCAAAAAGAGGTTGTGAAGGAAGACGCCTATTCAAACAGTGGTGTCTAAAACGCCAAGGTTTACAGAGGCACCGTGTGCTGGTAGCCATCCACTGTAAGAAAAGGTAAAAAAGCTAACCTTAATGATCGAGACGATACATCCGCCCCGTAAAAGCGCCGTGTTTCGATAATAATCGCACCCTCAGCGGAATATGGTTATGTTTGCCCCCAGCCTCCACATCCACTAAACACACCAAAGTCAACCCCAAGTACTAGGAAAAACAAAAAGAAAGAGATCAAGCTAGGACTTTTAAAATCTATGTCGGGGAAGGCGTGCGCTGCCCCTATTACTGTAGGAATTGTCATGAAAGGGTAGATTACTCAAACACACGGAAGAGAGCATCTACCCAATCTAATTCCAGTACAAAATGTTCGTCTGGCCCAAAACAAATAACCGTATCGCCTAGGATCTGAAAAAAAATTAAAACCGGAGACGACGGTGAGCAAACTTGTGAGTGGAACATAAACACCACGTCAAGTCCAACATAAGCTACAAATTAAAAAACAAAAACCCCCATTAGTCTAGCATCAACCCATATCCCCAACAAAAAGAAAAGTCAACTTACAGTGCCATGTAGGCGGCAGCGGGGAAGTTCCGCCATCTGTTCATGGATCTTGCTGAATCCGCGATCCAGACGGTCCCGTATCAGCCTGTACAAGGCTTTCTTTTCAATATCCTCCTTCAGCTCGAGGGGGAGCCAGTCCCAGTAGCTCTGCGGATCTTCCACTTCTACTTTCTGTCTCTTGTTCTCTTTCTGCTCCTCCTCTGCTTTTCTTTTCTTGCTTTCTTCCTCATCCACTTCTATCACTTCTCCTCCTCTCCATAACTTAACCCACTCCTCCACGTCTTCAAATCTTAGTTTTCCTAGGTCTTCCATCTTCACTTCTTCACTTCTTTCTTTTCTTCTTGGCTTGGCTTTTCTTCTTCGCTTGTTCTTCACTTTCTCCATCCACATCCAGCGACTTAGGACCACGGACTGCCTTTTATGCCTACTTTCCCTTAACTTCACACCAATCAGAACCCAGCATGAGGTCATCGTCCACCAATCAGGGTCAAGCACGTGATGAGGGGGTGGAGCCTTATTTTTAGGGAGATACCCCCCCATCCCCCTAGGTCACGTGTGGCCCTGAGGTCACGCTCCAAAAATAACCTGGGTTTCTGATTGGTGCTCCCCGACTTTCTTTCGGACGTCTGATTGGTTCACCGGCCTATAAAGTCGCCAGCCCAGCACTGGGTTCAGTATTCAGAACAAGTCAAGACCACCATGAATGAAGAAGAAGAAGACGAAACTCAAGAAATTTGGAGAGAGATCGCTGCCTGGATCAATGAAGTGGAAGAAGAAGATGCCTGGCAGCAAGCTGTGGAGGCCTGGCAAGATGAAGTGGAAGAAGAAGAGGTCTTGCAGCAAGAATCCCAACAAGGTGCCGGTGCTGCAAACCTAGACGACGCGGGTCCAGCTGGCCCTTCTCGGGGCCGTTTTCACTTCCGGTTAGACCCCGTCGTCGATCGTCGCAGTCAACGGATGGGCGTGCATGAACGAGTGTTCCGTGTCTATGTGCAACAACAAGGCACCTTTCAGCACCATGATGTGTTGGCCGCCCGTTTGGTGGAAGGACTGAGGACCGCCATGGCCCAATTGTTGGCTGACCCCGAAATCGCTGATCGGGATCGAGTTTATTTCCATTTATCCTCGGAACGTTTACACCACGCCTACGATGGATGGGGTCTCACGGCCGGAGAATGGCGACGGGATGAAGGACGCGTGGCGCGTCTCCTGGAAAATTTGACGCGGATGCTCAACTCCAATGAAAACTTCCAGTTGGACGATTCCTTCCATCTGTCCTTCGTGCATGTGAGGGCTGGACCGCGTGGGGGTGGGAAGAAGCGCCCCTACCTGCCGGGTCATCAATCCTCCACGCGTTTGAAAGGCTTCAAAAGGTCAGTCATCACCATCCCCCAAACAGAGGCCAATCTATGCTGTGCTCGAGCCATTGTCACCGCCCGGGCCAAAGCCGATCAGCACCCCCAGTGGCGAGCCTTCCAGCGCGGGTGCCAACTCCAAATGCAATTGGCCATCCATCTCCATGAGACCTAAGGAGTCCGACCGGGACCGTGTGGCGCCGAGGAACTGCACCAATTTGCCCTGGCCCTACCCGAGTACACGCTGGTGGTGGTGGACGCCAATCGGGCCTACGCCTGTTTCGCGTATGGTCGTGGCCCTACCTTACTGGGGATCTTGCATGAGGATGGCCATTATGATGCCTTGACCTCGCTGCCGGGCTTCTTTGGGAAATCGTACTTTTGTGGCAAGTGTTACCACCCTTACAACGATGCGGGTCAACACGCGTGCCCCAACAATCCCACGCATTGTGGAGGGTGTCTGCAGGATGGGTGCGCAGACTACCTGCAGGCTTACGCCCATTACCTATCGGCCAATGTGTCCTGTCCGTCCTGTCACCGCCAATTCTATGGCCCCACCTGTTTGGCCAACCACCTGGGCCGTACCCTGGCTGGTAAACCCACCGGATCCGGTCGCCCCTCCGTCTGCCAGACCCGCAAGAAGTGCCCGGGATGTTTCAAATTGTTGAGGGGGAAAAAAGAAAGCGAAGACCATCGCTGCGGGTATGCCCCTTGCCCGTCCTGTAAGCAGACGGTGGACATCGCCACCCACCGCTGCTTCATTCAAGTGGCGCCACCACCCGAGGAGGAAGACGACGACCACCCCAAGCCACTCCACGTCTTCTTTGATATTGAAAGTTTCCAGGAGGAGGGACAACACGTGCCCAATTTGGTGGTGGCGGAAACTGAAGTGGAAGAGGACCCCTTTTGTTTCCAGGGCGAGACCTGCCTCCAACAGTTCACCTGCTGGTTGGATTACCTGGTGGAAGAGACCGGACGACCCTTGACGGTGCTGGCCCATAACTTTCAGGGCTATGATAGTTACCCCGTGGTGGCCGAATACCATCGCCAAAAACGACAGGTGGAGCAAGTCCGCAACGGGGCCAAGATCTTGCAACTGAAAGTGGGGGATATTCGCTTCATCGACTCCCTGTCGTTCTTCCAAATGCCCCTGTCGGCCTTTCCCAAGACCTTTGGCCTAACCGAACTCAAAAAAGGGTACTTCCCCCACCTCTTCAATACCCGGGCCAACCAACACTACGTGGGTCCCCTGCCACCCAAGGACACGTACGTGCCGGAGGGCATGAGCGTCCAAGGACGCCATGATTTCGACCGGTGGTACGAAGACCAGGTGGCACGTGGGACCCCGTTTGATTTCCAACACGAACTGTTGGCCTACTGCCAGTCCGATGTGAAGCTGTTGAAGCAAGGGTGCTTGACCTTCATGCGGGATTTTCAAGCTTTGGCCCACTTTAACCCGTTCGACCAGATGACCATTGCTTCAGCCTGCAATCGGGATCTGCGGATGAACCGCATGGCCGAAGACACCATTGCCTCGGAACCCTTGCAGGGCTGGCGGCCCCACAGCAACCATTCTCACGTCGCCATGCAGTGGTTGAGGTGGCAGGAAAGTCAATTGGACCACCCGCTGCAGCATGCCCGGAACCAAGGTGAATTCCGGATCCCCGGGACCCACTACACCGAGGACGGCTATGACAGTAGTACGAACACTGTCTACGAGTTTCACGGGTGCTATTGGCACGGGTGTCCGCGCTGTCATCCCCAACGCCAAGAAACCCACACCCGATTGTTGGACCGCAGCATGTACGACACTTACCATACCACCCAGGCCAAAATGCAGTCGTTGCGCGCCCGGGGCTACACCGTGGTGGAAATATGGGAGTGTGCCTGGCACCGAAAACTCCAGGACGAGCCCGCCGTAGCCGAGTACGTGGCGTCCCTGCAGCTCCAACCCCCGCTGCAACCCCGCGACGCCTTCTTTGGCGGACGCACGAATGCGGTCCGACTGCACCATCGAGCCGACGTGACCCAAGGGGAAGAGATTCGGTATTACGACTATACGAGTCTCTACCCTTGGGTCAACAAGAATGCCCGCTACCCCGTGGGTCACCCCGAATTCATCTACGCCCCCGCTACCGTGGACCTGACCCCCTACTTCGGGTTGGCCAAATGCACCGTGCTGCCGCCTGCCGGACTCTACCATCCCGTTCTACCCTACCGGACCAAGGAAAAACTGACCTTCCCGCTGTGCCGGACCTGCGTGGAGGACCAGTTGGACCGACCGCTCCACGACAAAACCTGGCAGTGTCCACACACCGATGACCAACGGGCACTGACCGGGACGTGGTGCACCCCCGAACTGGCCAAAGCGGTTGAGCAAGGGTACGTGGTGCAGCAAATCCAAGAAGTGTGGCACTTTGCCCAATCCAAGGTGGTCTCTTCGCGGATTATGTCAACACGTGGCTGAAATTGAAGGAAGAGGCCAGCGGGTGGCCGACCGGATGTACGACCCCGGAAAGCCAGGCGAAGTACCTCCACGACTACGCGCAACGGGAAGGCATCCACTTGGACTACGATCACGTCGATCGTAATCCGGGCCAACGCGCCTTGGCCAAAATGATGTTGAATTCCATGTGGGGCAAATTTGGTCAACGCGACAACAAGAAACAAGTCCGGGAATTTACTGAACCCCAACCCTTCCACCAGTTCCTGGAAAGTGACCAGAATGACATTCGGTTTGTCAGCCCGTTGACCGAAGACCGCGTGGAAGTCCACCACACCAAACGCGACCATTGCCAAGCCTTGGCCACCAATACCAACATCTTTGTGGCCTGTTTCACCACCTGTTGGGCCCGGCTGCGCCTGTACGAGGCCCTGGAATTATTGGGCCAACAAGTCCTCTACTTCGACACGGACTCGGTGGTGTTTGCGCACCGGCCCGGTCAAACCAGTCCACCCTTAGGCCAATACCTAGGCCAATTCAAGAACGAGCTGGGAGAAGGCGACAGCATCGTCGAATTCTGTTCAGCCGGGCCCAAAAATTATGGGTACACCACCCTCAAAGGCCAGACCGTGTGTAAAGTCAGAGGGTTCTCGCTCAACTGCCAAGGCGCTGCCCAACTCAATTTTGAGGTCCTGCGCCAAAACGTGCTGGATGAACTCCACACCCCCTTGGCCGAACCCCGCACCACCCGCGTCAACCAAACCCACACCATTCAACGCCAGGCCAAGTCCTACACCCTGCACACCCGCCCCACCCACAAAGATTACCGTCTGGTATGCAGCAAACGCGTCGTGGATCCAGACACGGCCTAAAGCTACCCTTACGGCTATGCCAGGACCCCCTTGAGCCACTTAAGACATTTGGTCGACTCCTTGTCCTAAAAAACCCTCGTAGCTCAGTCGGTAGAGCCATGATTTCTTAATTCAGGGGTCGCCGGTTCGAGCCCGGCCGAGGGTGTGTGATGACACTTTTTTCTTTTTTAGATTGGAGATACCCTTGTAGCTCAGTCGGTAGAGCAGTGGCCTTTTAATTCATGGGTCGCCGGTTCGAGCCCGGCCAAGGGTAACTTTTTGGACCTTCTCTTGTAACCTAGTCAATAAAACATCTCCTTTTTGGGTCATTCTCTTGTAATAAAGTCAATAAAAAACACCATTGTAACATAGTCAATAAAATACCATGAAGAACCCCAACACCCTGTGTGGTCTCCTTTATTCCTTTTTTATTATTTTATTATTTATTTTTTATTATTTTTTATTTTTTTATTTTTTATTTTTTATTTTTTATTTTTTATTTTTTATTTTTATTTTTTTATTTTTTTATTTT